>JAMKCH010000134.1:0-95150 GCA_023653785.1 Ophioderma brevispina
CTCTCTTTAGGTAGTACTCAGACTGGAATTAAGAGGCCAGGTTGACCTCTTGTTATTACCATCATTTTAAAATAGAAAATGCATAAACATTAACAGATTTTGTAATAATGACACTATTTTGAGGAAGGGAATGATCCATCACCAGGAAAATCGGTATGTAATTTTTTTTGTGTATAACGCGCTGAAACGCAATGCAATTGGGAATGGTTAGTCGGCAAGTTATGGGGCGGCGAGTTATGGGTGAGTTACTGTTAGGCCAATGGGCGAGTTACTGTTAGCCCATCCGGTGAGTTATGGTGGCGGCGAGTTATTGGCGAGTTACTGTTGGACCAATGGGCGAGTACTGTTAGACCATCTGGCGAGTTACTGTTAGGCCATTGGGCGAGTTACTTTTAGACCAGTGGGTGAGTTACTGTTAGTCCAATGGGCGAGTTACTGTTAGGCCAATGGGCGAGTTACTGTGGACCAATGGGCGAGTTAATGTTGGGCCAATGGACGAGTTACTGTCAGACCAATGGGCGAGTTCATCAATGGAGGAGGCTCTCAATATTCCTCATCTTGGATGAAAATAAATATGGCTAGTTGGGGTATCACATTCAAAATTCCTCGTTGAATCACAACATGTAATTATCACGATCTGTAATCATCACTCTAAGATAACAGGACTCATTGATGAGCTTTGCAATGACCGTCACATCATGTATAAGGGGTGAAACTGTAAAGCCCTTATTGAATACCCACCCACTCATGAAACTGACTCATGGAGTTTTTTTGAATTTTTTAACAAGTTAATAATAAATGGAGGGTGTTATTATGACCCCTGATTGCTGAAAGGATTTCACATGGTTTCTGTGAGCCCATCATTTGAAGATATTTTCCCTGCCACCAAGAAATCACCTTTTAAAGCACACAACACTGGGGAGGGGTTATAAAACGGGTATTTACCCCTCCAGTTAGAGGCTTTTTCTTACCACATGCATACCCACCGTCAAAGTCAAAAGAAAACAAAAATCTGTATTTTTTAATAAATTCGTGATTTCCTCTCATGAAGCTTCTAACTCAAAAACACAACCCCGGGGTTTATTGAGGTACGAAGTTCTTGTGCCGCTTTTGTGTCTTGGGACTTGCCCATGTCTTAGCCCACAAACCCTGCTGTGGCGTTCTCTGTTGGCCTTCACCTACCCCTCCCCCATCGTCCATTGTTATAGACCCTAGTGTACTCCTGAGACTTTCAGCAAGTGAGTTTAGCTATAATACAATTTGGTAAAGTCTAACAGTAACTCAACCCATTGGTCTAACAGTAACTCCGACCATTGGTCTAACAGTAACTCGCACACTGGTTCAACAGTAATCGCCACACGTTCCAACAGTAAACAGCCCACTTGGGTTTTCTAACAGTAACTCGACCTGGGCTAACATTAACCTCGGCCCAAACTCACCGCACATAAAAAAGAAAATCGCCGATTATCCATCCCCCAATGCAATACCTGGCGTCTGTGGGAGAGGGTATAATCCCTCTACCCACAGATTCGATCTGTGTACAAGTTGGTTGGCAGGACTAGCATACGCAGAGGCGAAATAAGGTATGTGCTGCACCCAACAGTTGTGTGTGTGTATGTGTGCAGAGATGGAATTACGGCAGTGGTGGCACCACGGGGGGCTTTTGCCCCCCCCCAATTTTTTCTGGTCCCCCTAGTCATTGCCCACAGGGCCGAAAGAAAAATGAGGGATTTTTGGCAGAAAATTGGTGATTTGGGCCAAAAAAATCACCAAATTTCGGGAAAAATCAGCAATTTTTGGCCAAAATTGGTTAAAAATCTCCAAATATTTGATAAGTTGCCCACCCCCCCAGAATTTCCACTTTAGCTCCAAAATTTACTTTTCCCCCGTTTGCCCACCCCACAAGAAAGAGGATCTGG
The DNA here is from genome assembly GCA_023653785.1 of Ophioderma brevispina. NCBI lineage: Eukaryota > Metazoa > Echinodermata > Ophiuroidea > Amphilepidida > Ophiodermatidae > Ophioderma > Ophioderma brevispina. The sequence goes on from JAMKCH010000134.1 coordinate 1,920, forward strand.
TGCCGCATGACTTAATCGGGGTCATCCAGTTTGGTAAAATTTGATTTGAAAAGGTCATTTCAAAAGAAAAGTGGTTAGTCATCAAGCATTAAGTTGAAATTAAACCATTTTCACTTATAATAGGGTCCACCACGTACCTAAGTTTCTAGCTCCCATCATGCTTTTATCAGGTCACGAAGGAGATGTCTTCAGTGCAAAGTTTCAATCCTAGCGGAAGTAACGTACTAGCTTCAGCATCGTCTGAACAGATCTATTTGTAAAGTGACATACCTCTTCTATTACCTAGAAACAGCTATGTCTTGGAAGAAATGGAAAAATGCAATTGAATGCAGGATTAGAAATTTTTTGGGTGCTTGTGGCTACAATAACCAATTTTCTCTTATCTTCTGAGATTGGGTCCTTTTTTTTAGGCATCATCATTGTACACACTTTGGGAACAGTTCCTTTAAACTGTCATGCAATTTCTGATTAAAATTATAATTTCAGATCTGTAGATATAATTTTATTTTCATCCCCTTAAGTATTACAAGCTCTGAACGAACATTTTAAGACATTAACCTTTAAAGTCCGCAGACAAAGTTAAACAAGGACTGTTTTTGATGTCACAAGAAGGTAGAACCATAACAACTTATCATTTGATATTGTGACTCCTACAACTATCAAATCTCCCAAATGTGCAAAATGTCAGTTAGAAGAACCTTGTAATACTAATTGCATTTGTATGGCATTCCATTTCCCAACCCCAACCAGTCATAAGCAATTTGAGGCAATCATGGTGTTATTTGATCACTGTTGATTGGCTGATATTTCCTGATCCTGACATTTTACAACAGAAAAATGGCCATTGCTGATGGCTGGTCCTGGTTGGACATAACAGCTCCGGGACCAAGATATTTACCCTACCCCTTGAGACCCGAGTGCGATGCTTTTGTGAATATTTAAACCCCGCACGGACCCAAGTGCTGATGCTTGCCTGTGGGACCATTATGAGTTTCCCACATCATCAGATTAACACAAGCTCTGCTTCCACAGTAAAGATACTCTCAAACTAGTAGTCATTTGTTTTCCCTATGCGTTTTATGGAATGTGTATGGGGAGTGTGAGAATTATGCAGGTCATGAGAGGTCATCAAAGGTGCTTATAGGGACCTTCAATAATACAATTGAAGAGTCCCTAACATCATCTTCTAAGGCAAAGGTTCTTGACCCATATACGATATACTGGAGGGTTGCTCCAATGTCAAGAGGGCAATATCTTCAAATATAAATTGATTGGTAAACTATATGGGACCTTATTCACTCACTGCAAGTAGTAGTAATAGTAAAACCAAGGTATAAATCCGATTTTGACCCCGCAATGGGGTGGCCGGATTCACCTCAACATTCACAGATATTCTGTGTGAGGAATTATTGGAGCGAAAGATAATTGGCCGGATTCCCTTCCTGACGTCAGTGTGCTGGATGGCGGCCATTAGCTCTCCAGAGCTGATGTCCTTGGAGGTAGATCTTCTTTTTAGTTCTTCCGGGTAACGAGCTACCCTCCTCATCGATTTTGTTAGAAACCCAATGGGGGGGGTGATGGTTTAGCTACCGACAACCCGGCCCTGGGCAGGGTAACTTACTGGTTAACCAGGAACCAGTTATCAGGCCCTGAAAAATCTGACCTGAACCTGTTTTTGGCTAACATAATTTGTAGTTGAAATGACAATATGTGACATCTCTTCACTTTAAATTGTTCATGCTCACCCAGTGGCTTAGGTAGAATTTACAAATGGATAAAAAGCAGAGTCTTTAACCCCCTGGGCACTGCCTGCCTATCTAAGGAATCAACTATTGTGATTGGTTACTTGGAAGGTAATATGGAGTGTAATAGTGTTGACCCCACAAACATGTCAGCATCTAAAACCCTACAACCATAACAATGTAATGTAGAAAGTCAAAATATGCTTTCTTTGTTTCAGCCAAATTGTGACTTGTGCAACAGACAAAATGGTGTGTGCCTGGGATGTAGATACAGCGACAAGAATAAAGAAGATGAGAGGCCACACGGCCATCGTCAACTCTTGCTACCCCCCAGGAGAGGGCCTCCTTTAATTGTCAGTGGAAGTGATGATGGTACCATCAAGGTATTATGCTGATGATTTGAAAGCGCTTTTGTCAATTTTCACCTCACATCCCCACCTCAGTTCAAGGTTGTGAAAGTTATTCTTAAAAAAGTTGTTCCAGTAGGAAATTTATTAGTTCTGGTGCAGTATGTGAAAACCTGTTGGCTGCTGGGCTTGGTCGGTTTTTCAAGACAGCCTGCCCTAATGGCTTCATGCCTTTTGGTTGTGAGTTTACTGAAGCATCATTTTGGCAAGCATAATGTTGGCAGCAAAATAATCCATATGAATTCCCAACCATCATTTACCTAACACTTCACTGGGCGTTGCCCCTAAAAGGCCGAGAGTCAATAGGAATCGACACATAAGTGTCTCCTGACGTATAGGGTCCAACTTGGAGTCATTTGTTGCTTTTCATGACTGTCGGCATTTTCCCCGTCGAGGAATACCTTGCGGAAAATTGTTACCCGCTGAAAGGCAATAGAAATCATTGGGTGTTCTGCCGGTACACGGCCAAATCAGCAAAAAGCAATTTGATTTTTTTCAACTTGCTTTCTTCTCCGTACCAGATGGGCCGAAAGTCCATCAAAACAATGACCGGAATGTACGCTCTATTCCGTTTGTGCGAATTTGACCTTGACACATGTGCTTAATTTGGAAGGCCCAACGTAAGTCAAAATCGGGGGAAAACCCTGTGGGACTTTGGGTAGGCCGGGGCATGTTGGGGAACATTATGGCGATGGTAATATCGTTGTTTCCGTGCCGTGTGGGACTCAAGTCAATCAGAAGCATTGGTTTTTCAAGTTTTCTGCTGGGAAAGCGGCCAAATGTCAATCAGAAGCAATGGGGTGTTTACGGGAAGATAGCCCGAGAATCATAATCATTGCAGGTAAAATAAATAGTTCTTGATGTCCGAGAGTCAATTAAAAACGGTTAGGGTTAATTGTAATGTGCACATTCCATAGCTGCTTGCTGGCAGCCCCAAGTAACTCAAACAAAACACACTAAACCTACAGGCAGGCAATCTTGAAACCAGGGTTCATACTGTCATTAAAATCCTTAGAAACCTTAAAGACATTAAAAAGTCATTGATTTTGCAAAAATGTCAATAAAGGCATTGTTTTCTTGAGAAATTTTTCTCCAACAGTCTTTGGGATGATTTTGTTAAAACTTGGCTGAAATCATTTATGGGTGAGGTACACAAAATTGAGGTCAAAGGTCATCTAAGGGTCATTGTTTGGCATCAATGTTTGCTTACTTTCTTTGAACATTGTGATATGGATGGCTAAGGACCACAAACTCCTGTAGTCATTGTGGCCCACTCATATTCTTCGGATATAGTGATTTAGAAAGACAAGAAAAAACAACCACAAAAAACCCAAAAGCAAGAATTGTAGTTGTATCCGCCTGGAATATAATCATTCGCATTATGAAGTTTATGGATCAAAAGGTTAAGGCTATGGTTATAGTTGTTGTTTAGAGTAAAGTTAGAGTTAAGGACCAGCTTCTAAACCCAATCACAGGTTGCTTGCAGGCTCTACCAGGTGAAACCTGGTGAACCCACCACAAACTGATTGGCAAACCTGATGGTTCAGTTTAACGCGACCCAAAGGTTACGGTTAGAGCTTTGTTGAAATAGAAAAAAATTGAATTTGATAAATGCTATATACCTGTATCAGGCCACTGCCCTCAGATCACCTTGGGTCAGAAAGCAATCTTCATTCTCCCTCCCCCACAATCTTTTCTGATCCTCGCAACATGTGAGAAACTAAAAGCAAAGCTATCATTTGTCTTACCCAGCTTTGGACAGCAGAGAAAAGCGAGGTGCACTGCGACATTCAGAACACATACAAGTACTTCTACTAGCTGTTACCTTCACGGACACCAGTGACCAAATCAATATCAGGAATCAGAGGAATAGAACCATCTATCAAGGTAAGAACTTTTATCCTTTTGCCTTCTGTTCTTCTTTCTTCATTCATAAAGCAATAATAGCACTTCTTGTGTCACCTGCAGGATTATAGGATGCACCTACCGGTCCTATGCCTGTGAACCGGGTGGTAGGACATGCCAACTTGAACAGCAATGGTGAATTGAAATTGGCATCAACATCTGGCGTTACCTGAGTACTAGTCCTTATCAAAGACAAGGAGAGCGCTCTTACACACATTGGGCAAAGACTTGACTAAAGTCTAATAGCTGTCACTACAATATTTTTAAATCTTAAATGACCGTTATATTGAAAAATTACCTGTTTGGTTAATCCATAACCTTGACGGATTTTGACGTCAATAATATTTTCCTAAATTATCATGACATTACTAAGATCTTTTGAACGAATGTTTAAGAGGTGATTTTGTAATGTCATTTGGGTACGCGTGTGCTGTCGTAGAAAATACAGTACGAATTCCCTAAATTACCGTTTGTGCAATCCAATGCCCAAATCGAGCAGATCGTGTCGCCCCCCCCCAGTGCAAACAAAAAAATCCATTGCCAAAAAACACATCCCTTGTGTGGTGTTTGAACAATATTCTCTTCAATCATATCCTAGTGAGTCCAACAAAGTAATAAAACAATAATCTATGTAGTTTATATTGGGATTTCCCCCTCAGAACTGGCTACAAGACTTCCACAGGTTTGTGTTGGGAGTTGTGCAGCCAGTATTGCTTATTTCTTTATTATATTCTCATAATATTCATGAACAGATCATGGCCATTTCATGGCTGACTCCTATACAAACTTGCTATTTGCCTAGGGAACTAGTTCAGACAACCTCATCTTTAGAGTAACAGTGAGGTGCAATAAAAAAAAAATTTTTCAAAACTAAAGTTTAGATGTAGGAAATAAGCACCACTTTTTTTCCTTGGCAATTGGCCTTATTTTTTTTTTTTTTTTTTTTTTTTTTTTTTTTTGTTTTTTTTTTTTTTTTTTTTTTTTTTTTGGCTATTACCCTCCCCCTTTCAGGGTTTGAGGTGATAAGCATAGCCAGTGACTCTGGGAAATTAGGGTGCCCCGTTTCCACCTCTAACATGAGTATGTATTAGTGTATGTTTATCCAAAATTTTCTTGTTGAAATAACTTGGCTGAATATTTCTTTATTACATAATAATGGTCTTCTGTTTTCCCGATTTTCAGGTTGGGAATCTGAGGAAAAACGGGCTTCTCTACAGAATGGCTGGTCACACAGATTCAATTACAGGACTCAAGCTGAGTCCTGATGTTCCTATGTTGTGTAAATTGATGGACAACACAGGTAAGAGAAACCAAAATGGCATTTGCATACTTTATTATGCATTATTCGGCTTTGCCATCCAGGGTTGCTGGTAATTACAGTTGGCATCAGAGGGTATTTTAAAACAATCCATAATGCATGCAATGTACCTATACTGAACACAAATATTTTAAATCTTAAAAAAAGAAAAAACCTAAAAAATTAAAAAAAAAAAAAAATTCATGATCATGCAAAACATTCCTAAGTACTAATGGCTTGTAGGCTAAAGGAGCATAAATGTCAGTGTTCTCATGTGTTAGGAATAGGCATTCGTGGATAACATGAACCCCATCGAGGTGAAATATCCCAAAACTGGTGCATGTGGGATTGACTCAAAACCACCCCCGATGGACATCCAAGTAAAATGGGGAATGCGTAGTTGCCACTTTAAATCATCGGCACATGGATATCGGCAAGCTCAAGTGGCAATAATCTGAACAACACATTGTTTTTTTCTGATAAACTATGTTTATCACGGATAATTGAAGTTTATCAGAACAAAATGGTTTTCCGGAAAAAAAAACTATGCTATCACTTGAAAAACATGTTTTGATAAAACACTGTTTCTAAAACTGGGGCTTTCTTTCCTAAAGTGTACATGATAATAAGTGAATTGAAATAAAGTGTTTTTTGTGACACTAATACCTCCTCCTCCTCCTCGTCCTAGCCGTCAGCTTCGTAATGGAAGAAGTAGCTTGTAGATGTCAGTTCCTGTCATCAAGCATTGTGTATACCTGAACATTAAAGGTGCAAACAAGAGATTTCAAAAACAGGTGTTCCCAAAAAAATGTGAAAATTCTGATTTTTGACAATGGTGTTCGTAAAGCTAATATGACAGCATTCAAGATCTGACTTGCGTTTGGCGGACCGGGTGTGAAAAAATTATTTAGATGTGAAAACAACTAAAACATATAGATCAAATTGTAATGTTTTCTAAGGTAAAATTACATATAGATTCTGATTTTGGCCTTTAAATGGTGAAAATCACACCACTTTGAGATATATCCATATTTTGGCCAATTTTGGCAAAAATTTGACCTTTTTGAGTGACAAAAATTTTGACTCTTGTCTATTTGGAATGACCATTATCTACAACAAAAAAGAAGCCCAGTTGTTGTTATCTCTTTTTAAATTTAATGTTAAATTATTCACATATCTGTTACAATAAAATAGTTGCATGGCTCAAACTACCTCCTGTTTTTGGTTAGAGCTTCTTGAATTGTCATGTCGGAGGGACGAGTGACAAAATTGTATGCAAAATTGGAGGTTTTGGTCCAATGTCGGACTTCAAATGACCATAATTTCACCAAAGGTATCCTTGGTTGATACTGGTCTTTGGGGCTTTAGCCCCTGACTTCCTTTGGGAGGTCGTAGCCTTTAGCCTTGGCGGTTTCTTGGTTTGTGTTTTTTACCATTGGGTCGGTCCGCCTTGGCCTAGGCTTGGGCTGTTGTCGTCTAGCTTCGATAACTCGACTGAGACCCTTCATCTCCCCTCAGGGTTTGTGGCCCGTGGTTCTTTCCACGCAGCTTGGATGGCCCTTATTGGGCCTAGCCTGGCCTTGGCCCTAGTTTGCCCTGCTGCTTGGTGTGTTACCGTGGCCCCCTTCGGGGCTTTTGAGGCCTTTGCCTGAGTCGGTCTGACTTGGGCCCCCTCTAGGGGCTTCTCTGGGCCGGCCTAGGCTTGGGGTAGGGGCTTTTGTCCTCCCTCTTGGCCTTATTCCCCGTACGGGGATCCTGAACATTTGCATCTTTACTGTTCTCCTTTGCCCTCAGTCCTCACTTCCGTGTGGACACGAGACTTCGGTCTTCAATCCATTCTGGGTGCCCTCTGCCTAGCCTGCACTTGCCGGTCTCGGGCTTAGGTCATTCAGTCTTGACGCTGATGCTCGGGTCCCCTCTTGGGGCTTGGGCTCCCACCCAAGGTGGAATGCTTGGCCCCTTCTGTGCTCTGTTTGTCCTGGTGCCGGTGGTTTAGCTCTGTTACCTATCCATACCTGTGCGCCCAGGCCTTCTCGCCCTTTGGGCTAGCCCCTGAGGTCTTTCGACTTATGCCTGGACACTCTGCCCGTGTTGGGGGGTGGGTCACGTCTTTGACCAGGGTCCCTTCTCCCTCTAGTTTTGGGAGTTTAGGACTGCCTTTAGACAGTTCTCCTCGCACAATCCTTAGGGCTTCCGGCTGACTAGAGCCTGGGTCTGCTGGTCCTCCGCGCTGGGGGACTTAGACTCGGGCTCTGGTTAGCTCACTACTTGCGCCCCTCTTTGGGGTCGTTTTATGATGGCTTTAGCGTGACCCCTGGCTTCAGGCCCGGGTGTGCCCCCGCTTCGTCGGGGTCTGTCTTTGGGGGGTGTCTCCCCCCTTCCAGGCATTACCAGGCTCCATTGTTCATCTCTTCAATCACGGGTTTCTTTTCCACGCCTTCTGTCCCAAACTTGCGAAACTACTCAACTTTCTTCCGTCTCCCCTTGTAATTGGCTGTGACGGGGTTATTCCCTTGCTTGGTGGGTTCTCTGAACTCACCTTCGCTGTCGGCTTTTTCAGTTATCAATTTGCGTGGTCTTGTTTCCTGTCGTGCCTTGTCGACTACTTGATCTCCCTCTGGTACCCTCTGGGTACTGGCGTCAACGTTCGGAAGAAGGTTTTTGCTCCCCGTCTTTCGATCTGGGAGCCCTTGACAATTGGCCTACCCCCATTCCGGACTCCTTGGGGATTTCATCCCCCTTTCATCTGGTCGGTCATAAGTCTTTGACCTGGACTTTTAGTTGGTTGGGAGCTTCTCTCTCCTGTCATGGGAATGTTCTCTGGGCGTCTTCTCCCCTTGTTGTGAGTCATCTTCATGTCTGATGTCCTCGAGTTTTTGGTTGCGATTTTGGTTACTACTCCCTCTTCCGAGGCTTTTTGTGATCCTTACTCGGTATCCTCTCATTCGTGGGCACTTTTTGGTGGCTCTCTTCACTTTTCTTTTCTTTCTTCTCGCGTTCCTCGCGGGATATCGTGTTGAATCCACTGGTTTTCCGCGGTCCTCTTCTTGGTGACATCCTTCTGCCTGTAACCCGCAGTTTCAGTTATGCCCTAGTTGTTTTGCCGCCTCGATATCTGATTTGCCGTTCTGTTCAGAAGTCTCAAGCTTTTTAGCTTCTAGGATCATTCTGTTCTACGACTTTGTCACCTGATCTCTGCTGACAGTCGCCGCTGTTTTGGCTTCTGCTCGGGTTTCCCGAGTAGTAGCGGGCTCTCGGCTCGGGACGCCTCTCGGGGCTCGACTCGTGTTCTTCTTTCTGCTCAGCTTCCCTCATGGTTTTTCTTTTTTTCCCCTCTGAAGTAGACGTCTCGGTGGTTTCGCCCACTTTGTCTACCCTTCGGGCCCTAAATTTCCTCCGACCCCGACTGGGGACGCTAGTTTTTCTTTACTCTAGCCCTGGGGATGCTGCCCTTCCGTTGCCCCGGTTCTGCTGTCTGTCGCCGTCGGCTCTCGGTCTTAACAGAGTCTGTGTGCCTTGTCTTTCCCTCGGTTGTTTCTGTTTGACTTCCGGTCGAGGCCTGAATTTCCCTCCCCTGACGGCCCTGAGGCGTGACTTTTCGCTTTGAGGCTTTTGTTAGCATTCTCCGATCATCCGTTGTCCGGATTTTCGTCGGCTTATCCGCCTACCACAGTCTAGGTTGTTTGGATCATCCTTCAATGACGTATGGGCTAGTTCCATTGACTCCTGTAATGCGTCCGTTCCTGACTCGAAGGCTAGTTCCCTCCATGGATCAAAAATTATTTGGCGAACCCTCTTGGTGTTTTGCCCCCTAATTTTTCTTTGGGTGCGGCTATTCGCTCTAAGTCTTGCTTCGCCTTTATTACTCTTTCGGGTCTCCTCCCCGGCTGGATTTGCTCGGAGATTTCCTTCTCCTCTCCTCTTAGCTTTTTTCCTCCGGGTCAGGGTTCGGACTTATATCTCACTCACCCTTTCTTTCGGGCTGGGGTTCTTTTTGCCTTCCTTTATGTCTTTTAACCTTGTCTCTCCCCTCGGCCTCTCCCGTTGTTTGTCTGGTATTGTGATCGGAACCCCCCTCTTTAGTGGGCCCTTTCGTCAGTTTTTTGGTAGGCTTCTTTGTCCGTGTCTTTCCGTGGGTCCGCTTTGCACTCTTTGGTTTCCCCTCGCGGATCACTTTGGTTGTGTTGCCAAATCCTGTGAATCCTGTTCTTGCCTTGCCCGGGGTGCTTCTGTCTTGTTCTTGCCTCTTGCTAGTCCTACGTCGCACTCCTCCTTCAGAGTTTTTCCCCTCGCCTATTCCTTGGCTTGGTTTTTCATTTCCCTTTCTGGTGTTGGAATATCAGCTCTTGCTTCTCTTCAAAAAAACGTTGGCCATTGTCGTCCAAACACTTAGAAGTCTAAACCCTATTAAACTCACCCTTGGTGTACTCCACCATCTAGGTGAAGGTTATTGTTCGTCCGGACTTTGAGGAATCTAGATTCCATGTTTTTTTTTGTGTCCGGGGCGTTTTTTGTCAACCTTTTGGCTGCATCCTTTTGACCCCGGCTCTCTGAATATTAAGGGGGGGGGGGGGGGGGGGGGGGGGGGGGGGGGGGGGTGTGTTCCACCTCCGACTGAATGTGCTAGTCTGGTGTTGATTGAAAATATTCATTCAATGGAGTTAATGCATCTTTCAGTCAACATTGTTGTAAATGGTAAAATCAGCTCATCAGTGTCATGATTTAGTCAAAAACATGTTATGTTTTATAACAATGAGGCCTGATTACCTTTCCAATGTTTGACTTTCCCCTTCCGTACCCGCCCCACAACATAATAGTTCGTACGTCCGTGAGGACTCAGGGCCAAACGAATGAGAGAAGAGCAAAATGGCAACTGGTGTGACCTGGGGTCACCGGGTTGTACCATTCGTCTTTTAGTGGGTGTTATACTGGGTATTTTGGGGCATTCCACTTCTCAAAAGAAATACATATATTTTCAGTCAAACTTGGTAAAGTAAATCAGGCCTCAGTTATATGGTTTTAGAAACATAACATGTTTTTTTGTGACTAATTCCGCCTATGTTTCCTAGTGAAATATAAGCCATATAAAATCACATTTTAAAGTTATTTCGTAACCAAATAAAGATAGGGAATCTATCCTACGAGTGTTCCTAATCTCTATGAAATCACTACAATCACAGAAATTGGATTCCTGAATCTTCTCTCTCTTTGCCCTTTAATTGCAAGGATTTGGAACAGTTTTGCTTTCATTTGGTATTTACAGAAGATTCGCTATGAATCCAACTTGGTATTTATTCCTTATTTGTACACATGGTAACCATGGGATTAATTACCTTCTGCTCCATAATGCCACTCCATTGCAAGGATTTCCCACTACGCTATTTTATAGCTCTGTTTCCCACAACAGTGTTTTAAATTTAATTAGAAATAAAAATGGTAGTTTACAAACCACCAGAGCCAGTAGAAATAGGCTAATAACTTCATTATTTATGATATTTTTTGCTGAAGAACATGATTTGCCCTTGGAATAATACCAAAACAAATATTTGAAAGTAAAAATACTTGGTCTCAGAAAGTATGGTTCTCTTCTAGAAATACAACAAACTTCCCGTGTATTCGGGATTTTGGGGTCGGTTTATAATAATTAACAAAACCACAGTTGCTGTAAAATAAAATAAGACAATATTTTTATATTTTATAGATACTGTTAATGTTTCAGATATCACTGCATTGTTTACTCATTGGATGCATTTGAAAAATCAATATACAAGGACTTGCGTCTACTTGGTTTTCTAATACATACGTAAATACAAATATGAAGACGCACAATATGCATTGAAAAGTGCTATGTTCCAATTTGCAGGAATCAATTGCTCATCTAGTTTTGTTTCTGGGACTCAAACTTTTTTGGACCAATCTGATTTTCCTTTCCTGGACTCCCAGCACTGCGCAGGAATCTATTAATAAAATATAATGTGTTTTTTTTTTTTTTTTTTTTTTTTTTTTTTTAAGAACACCCCCATTTTTCCGTATATTTTCTTCCTCTCCCTAGAAGCATAACACCAAAATATCCCTTACCAATTTTGAGTTAATCCTCCCGGCATAGCGAATTGGTTCATTGGACAGTATGTGGTGTTAGTTTAATGTCATGGAGTTATTATAGTAAACTGGAGTGGAAACTCGTTGGTAACCTATTTTACAAACAGCGCGTTTCGATGTTAATGGGCGCCTCTTGTTCCGGAAACTAAACTCAGTGGTTTGGATGAAGTGGATTCGATCATCGTCTTCACCTCTCAATCGCTGCCGAAATGTTAACAGATCCCGCAAGCACACACAAGCAATTATTTTTTTAGCAATGAGAGAATGTGCATAGAGTTTACGTAATTTAAGATCCACCCTAAGAGCACTGCGTGAAATCTGATGAAATTATGAGCAACCCCTTGGCACAATCTGTAGGTGAAATGCGAACTTGCCTAGATTTTTTCCTATCCCCTCTCGACATTAGTCGAATCAATCACGAACGACTTGCTGCTCAAGCAAGCATGGCCGTTGTTAAAAATGCTGAGTCGATGATCCCAGGCTGATCAAATTTTGTTACTTTTTCATCTCATAGTAGTCCTGACCACTTTAATCACCATCGTCCACTTTTTTATCGTTAAGTTTGCAATATCTGTTAAGATTTAAACAATTTATCGTAATAGGCCTAAATGTATTTCTGTTGAAATCAAAATTCCCACCACACCGACGGGCAGAGCCGGTCTAATGCGTGTTCGATCGCCATGCTGTCTGGTGTGTTTTTTTTTTTTTGTTTTCCATTTTACAAATCACAAATCATACGAAAATGACATATTTGAGCAATTATACCAACGTTATCATTTATTGCATGCCCATCTATGTGTAATTTTTTTTAAAAGTTTTTAAAAATACTTTGACTTATTTACTTTTATTTATTTTGGTTTAACTTTCAATTAACATATAAATGAATATGGGGGGGGTGTTGGACCAGTCCATTTGATACATGGGGTGACACGTAGTAAATACTCAATGTCAGAAAAATTTAAAAAATGAATTCAAAGGTTGTAACAAATCGTTTTTTTTAATCTCATTATTTCAATCAACAAAACAAATTTGGTGACAAGCAGATCGATAAAATCTGGTAACACCTGCAATGAGATGAATGTATTGTGGGTTGTTTAGCAAGCCTTTTACTAACCGGACTCTGCAGACCTCACAACCAGGCTGCTATCAGAATACGGCGATTTCCATGAAAATTTACCCAGATTGTTCAGCCAGGCTGCTGATCAAAATGGGGGCGTTTACTTGATTTTACACTCAATTTAAGATAGCGTCGATTTTTAAACAAAATTAAGCAAGTAAATTAGCTCATTTTATTTACAGGAAAATCATTTCATTAATTTTTATCTGGCCCCTAAATTCTTTCTAAAGAATCATGAAGTTGGCGGGTCAATATAAATATGTTTGAACACATGAACAGCAGTTGTTTGTTCCATTTTTCTCTGTTTTTTTATTTAAAAACATTTTCAGAGTCTTTTAATGGAACAACGGGCCCCTTTCTCGCTCCCAAAAACATGCATTTTTTATGCATATCATCCCGCGTTTTGTAGGCCACCGATGAATTACAACTCCCTATGCCCGGCGTACATTCCTGCAGATTTGCATATTGTGGGTTGGAAATCTCAATAACAAAATCGCCATTCTCAGCTGCCCGCATTGCTCGGAAGTAATGACACACCAAATCGAGACCGTAAACATCCCGTCTTTTATTTGAAACTAAAAACCATATGCAACAAAGGGGGCAATTCTTAATTTATTAATTGGTTATTAATTAATATTAGGCGATTATCTACAAAAAGGGTAACAAAAATGTCGCAAAAACATAGCTTAGCGGTAGAAAATCACACGGAGCCGAGTCTGGTATCTTTGGAAAGTTCCGAATTGAGCATGTCACGCCATGGTAATTTCACTGTACAGTGTATACAGACAGGCTATAAGGTGAGTTGTTGTCTGGAGTCATAACGACAAGTTCTGGTTTCAAAGGGGTCAAGGAATGGTCAACTCCATACTAGCGCATCGACTCCAAGCCACTTGAGCCGATTAAGCCGAACGCTCTGTAGTTGAAATGTGCCCCCTACATGCGACAGATAATGGTGTGACGTTTGTTAGCTTTTTACTACTGAAAGGATGCACTTGAGAATATGATGGCAATTTGAATTTTCTACTCCAGTTTACTATAATAACGCCATTGTTAATGTGGTTGACTACATTTAGAGTCATTTTGAGACTTTTTTTGTTCAAAACAAGAAAACAAGAAAACATACACAAAAAATAAAGATAATGATAAAAATATAAACTTTCTTCTGATTCCAAATCTAAAATAGTCACACACAAGTATATTTTTCTTCTGACATATCAAATGACAACCTCCAATCAAGTAGCATGACTCTGGCTTTTGGGGAGTGACTCGTCACTCCCTGGAAGTTGCAATGATCAACCCGGAGTCAACTCTTTGCAATTTTCCAAAATTTGACAGGTTTGATCCTATCACAACAATTATTATTGCATGCATACTTAGCAATTTGACAGTCCTAATGATAAAAATGTGTATGCATTTTAAAGGGTGCATTTCATGATCCAGTACACCGCCCCCTCCTCCCCCATTTTTGTTATGGTTTTAATCCCTTGAGAAAGGCTATTTCCAAAATTCATCTTGAAACTTATTGTGTTTTAATGTTGTGATCAAATGTTTTAATCACAGTACCACCCCTTATAGGCCCTGTGTTGTAATTTCTCTGTTGTTAACAAATTTACGATTTTCTTCCAGAGTTGATTGAATTAGGCACACAAAACTATATTTAAGGCCAACAACAGTTCGAGATTATAAAAAACAATCTAAATTTTTTCGTCTTTGATAGTAAATCTGGGACGAGCATACCGGGTAAATGCCCATAGATGATTTCGATATCACTAGTAATAAGCGCCCACGCCAAGCGCCACCATTTCGGTGAGTCAACCTATAGCCCCAATTTATGCATTTTACGTATAACCGGGAATGACGTATTCGGCACAGTGCCATGTACTACTGGCGAACAATGAGTCATTGAGTTCAATGCAGCATGCCTCCCTTTCTGGATCGAGTGGAACTATCCCGATTTATTTAGGATCCCGTGGGACGAGGCTGTGATTGCAAATGCAGTACCATAACTGTTCTGTTCCGATGATCCATGGTGCATTTTTGAAATAATATGTTCCCCCATTGTGTACCGACTAAATATGTTCTTTATGTCGGCGTCACAATTTCCTTTTCTGAAATAGGTGTCTACATATGCGCGCGAATTTGCTGGTGTACGGCATACTATGTAAAATTTCTTTACGCGTTGTCACTGTTCTGTCTGCAGGAATGCTGGCATAGTCTTGAAGAGAAAAAGAATTATGACGGAGAGTATAACAAAAATATGATTTTTTTTTGAATAGTTTTTCCTTCATTTGTTCTGAAGAACATCACACTATGTCCCAAGAGTCCACTCCGCATTCCAGAGTCAGAGTTTTGTAATTCCAGCTAAAGTTGTGAAAGTCGTGCAACCGTAGACTATTCTCTCCTAATTTCCACTTGTGTACTGGAGAATATGACACATCAACGATGTTTAATGATAGCAGCTTACCTCAGCATGCTGGTAGTTCTCTTTCTCACAGTCAGCGATAATCAGCTTTGGGTTCCACATATTTTTCTGGATGTTTGTTCTATAATACACAATTTGCAACCTGACATCTGTTTTTTGTTGGAACTATTGTGAAATTCCGTACAAGCTGTAAGGGAAGAAGTTCATATCTTTCAAAAGTTGGAAAATTCTGATGTTTGCACTGATGGAAACCTATCTTTAACAGTTTCTTCTTTAGTTGCAACAAGAGATTTCAATAACAGGTATCCACTAAAAAATATGAAAATTCCGAGTTCCTGTACTAATTTACATGTAGCTTTCAATCAAAAGATATCCTTTGTTTGAATGATTAAGCTGAGAGGCCTAAAAACAATACCTATATTCCTCTAGAATATGGATGCCCCCCAAATCTCTTGTTGCACCCTTTAAATTTGTTGTCATCTAGAAACAAAAAAAGTTTTAAAAAACAATAACACAGATATAGCTCATGGTCAAAGACCACGAAACCAGCCGGGTAGCTTCAAACCCAAGCCTAAACTAACCCCAGCTTCGCAACTACCAGCTTTGAAACCCAACCATATCTATATCGGAGACAGATCTGAGCACAGTCGATGTAGTGACACTTGAACCCTAACGACCTTCGTCGCATTAAGTTCAAACATATTTGAATTGTCATAAGGATCATTTCAAATTTCTGCCCGTTGTTAGCATTTTGAATTTGACCCTTTGACCTCTTAATGAGAAGCCTTTTTCACAAATATTTTCAAGCATGATTAGGATGTCATAAGGATCATTTCAGTTTAACTTTCAGCTCAATCCGAGGATTTTGAAAAAAAATGACCTTTGACTCTTAATGACCTTTGATCTTCGAAAATATTTCACATGTTATGAGTGTCATCAGGATCATTTCAGTCAATTTCAGCCCATTGGAGCATTTTGAAAATTTGATCTTTGACCTCTTAATGACCTTTGATCTCAAAAATTAATATTTCTCTTCAAAGTCACTTGAAAACCCAAATCTGTGTACACCCCTTTGAGGCTGGGTCATTAGTCCTTCTGGATTAAATTGGGCTTAATTGGCCCAACGTTTAAGCACTATACATTTTAAGCTTTAAACGCGATGGAGACGTGTTTGCCATAAGAAGAACGAAACAACAGGAACCAAATACAAGAACCAGCCCGTGCTAACGCACACGCTGGTTAACAACAATACTTTTTTTTAAATCCATAATAATGAGACAAATACATTGGTGTAGATTTAACACACAGTTTTGCCCTGATTTCAAATTTTACGCTTTACAATTTTAAACCCCCGTATTTTACAAAGTTCCCCACAGTTTCCCAGAGGTTGGACCCACAAATTCTGATTCGGCACCCTTCAATCTTTCAACTATAAGAAAAACATCGTCAAAGCTTCTTCCCCAAACTTCTAGAATGGATTCTCGTTTCATAACCCTACTAAATGAACACATCCGGGAAATAGCACCATGTGCATGTGTCTATTCTCATCCATTATTTGTTTTATTGGTTCAGGCAAGTCAAGTTTAGAGGTCGTTTTCTTGGAGGTGGCACTATTTCATCATGGACGGGACATTTCCATTTCTACTGTTAGTTCAATCTTGGATCCCAATTTTAATTACAAAATCACTTATTTCATCATGATAATACGCTTTTGAACATTCTCTTCCCCCTTCGTTTGCAGGTAGAGTTTCCCTAGACAATTACCAACACTACACTGTGCAAAAAATATCAAATTTTTGAAAAATGGGGCGCTCTTCAAGAAATGGGCTGTGATTGGCTTAAGTTCGCACTTAGCTAATCACCAGCAGTTACCAAAAAAGGTTGGTCCCTTGATGATTTGGACTAACAGATGAAAAGACATTAATGAAAGATAATGAAACACCCACACTTTACCTATAATATAAGTATGACATTTCCTGCCTGTGCTAATCGTACGACCTTGTGGGTAAGTGATATATAAAATGAAACATGCCATTATTACGACCTCATTGTTTACTCGAGCAGTTTGACATTGTTATCATCCTACTTTAGTGCATTAATAGTTGCCGGTTTGGTTCATGTTCTGGTACCAATAAGACTAGGTCTAAAATTTAAGCCAAGTTCTCTTAAGCCTGAGAAATGATAAATGTTATTATTGGGCTCAAGCCTAAAAGATAGTAGCTTATGGCAGTAACACATACAACCATTTCTATTTTTAAGCTGAGCATAAAGTTTTGATAGAATTTTAATTATTCACGGCTATAATGAGCTTAACTACGAGCTACTCTATAGCAACATCCTGATACAACAGCTCCTTGTACAAACATCTCTAAATTGGCCTAAATTAATATTTCATATCCTCTAATGATATAAATTGCATCTTAGCATACAATTTTGCCATTATGGAAACAGCAATTTCACCCCTCAATGCAATTTGATACATGGCTGTCTAGAGCAAATCCTGTTAGAAACACGCATCAGATGAAATTTTGCATAATTTTCATAATATTCATATCCTTTGTTATTCATTAACCGTGCATTCATATACATAAACCTTTACACCGTTTTGACTGTAAGTTTTAAGTAAAAATTCACCCTAATGTCAATTTTATCATCACAAGAGAGATTTACCTTAAAGTCTATTTAATCTGATAATTATAATAAATCTGTATGTGATGCCATATGTCAACTAAAGGATTAAAATCAGACATAAAAACCAAATTGAAATTCCTATTACTCTCTGGCCTATTATTGAAATACACATTCAGTTCGTTTACTACTGCCTGTTATTGTGCAATGAGGGGTCGCAGAATGCATTTTTCTTATATAGGTCCGTGACAGAATTAGCCGACCAATTGCACATACGTCAAGGTTTGTCAACGCAATGGCGCAGAACTGTGATTGGTTGAATGTGTAGTATGGGCGGGGGCATGTTCAAACAAAATTATGATAAAATTGTCAAAACTTGCCCTATGTTGGGATCGTAAATTTTTTGATTCGCGGACAAAATAATTCACGTAATAACTTTCTGTTTTCATAAGCTAAAGTTCACAGATTATTCTTCAGCTGCGGCCATTTGTTTCTGCCACGTCAAATTACGTCAGGCACTCAATGGTCGCCTTATTCTGTCCCGATATCAAAGCTGTTTAACATAGAAATAGAATAAAGTGGTTTGCAGTATCAACTTGTGGGTCCATACTATATCCTCGCCAGGACCGGAAGAAATTTAAAAATAATAGACTTGGCTGGGCCTCGCCCATTATTTAATTTTCTGATTACTAAATGACCTAATTGGCCTTGCAGCTTCAAAATCTCTGCCTTCAAAGTTATGCCAGTACCTATACAGCTATCCATTCTTGACTTACCAACACATGAATCCTCGTTCCATGCCAAAAGGCAGTGAAGCAAATGGGTGGTAATTTTTAATTTTTCGGAGGTTGAGCCAAGCGTTCTGGGCGGAATTCTTCAGGGTCATCAAGACATTTGGATCTCGAACGCTACGTAGAAGTTGTTGATATGTGTGTCTAAAAAGAAATTTCCCTTTCCCTTGTGTCAATGTTGAAGGCTATTGAATTTATTTGGGATAATATTGCCCCATACTATCAAATTTAAAGGTGCAAACGAGAGATTCAAATTTCCGGTGTCCTTAAAAAAACCTGATGTAAAGCTTTTTCATCAAAAAATATCCCCATCTGCCCGGATTAATCTTGAGAATGTTTTCTTTTGTGGCAGACATTGTGAATTTTCGAATTTCGTATAGTAGCAAATAGGAAATTCAGAGCCTATGTTTTACATTGAATATAAGCAATCAAAATCACCATTTTCTCTCTTTTAAAACATTTCTGTAGCATAATACAGGAGGGAATCTATTGAGTGTATAATCTAAATGAAATTATTTCATATTATGATGCAATATTTGGGTGCCGCAAAATCTCTTATTGCCCTTTAAATAAATTATTTCATATGCAATTTCTCATGGCTGTTTTCCTTACTCAACCTATACGGCAACTACACCATGTCTACCGGGGCAGCTACTGCACAGTACCACTGGACTAGTTTGCGATGCTGCAAGACAAGCTTCCAAAGTATAGTTATATATAGTAATGTGGCTACTCTACAATACCTACCCAATTGATACCCTGTAGTTGCCCACTATTGGAGAGAATGTGAATATGGTGTAAGACAGTAACCAAGAGTAGACCAGCTACCCACCCCCAGTTACTACAATCAGAATTTTGAAGCATACAATTGGGGCGCCTACGCGCTCTTTTTTTAGCATTATTGAGGAATCATCATGAAAATTTGAATCAGGCATCATCAAATGCAACATTTATGCAAAAATGCAAATACATGCCAAAACAATTTAAAAAAAAAGACCATGCAGAAAACCGTACGGCTGAGAGCCGGTGTAACCCATAACTACACGGCCCATTTCTCATGGTAGTTTCCACAACAGCTTACCACTGAGTAACGTGGATTACCTACCCACTGGACGTACACTCGCCGGCATGATTCCGTGTATTTTGCCGCATAGACGGAGAGTATACACTCGGCTGTCTGCATCGTCGTGGAGTAGCTACGTGGTTACACACACCGGCTCTCAGCGCGTGCGGTATTTCTCATGGCCATTTTTGTTTTTTTTGATATTTTGGCATATATTTGCATTTTTAGTACATGTGCGGGAATATGGGGGTTTTTGATGATGCCCGATTTGAATTTAGTAATTAAAAAAAAAAAAAAAAAAAAAAAAAAAAAAAAAGCTAAACGGAGCCAAGTTTAATAGCGCCCTCATTTCATGAAAATTTTCTCCCAACTCCTCAAAATGGCGTCGTGGTAACCGCAGCGTAGCTACGTGGTAGCTGCTTTTCTACTCCGTACTGTCTACTCAACATCCACCATCTCTCCACCTAGTGGTGCAACTACAAGGTAAGCCATTGGGGTAGTAAAGCAGAGTAGCACCTAATCACTGTGTACTTTGTAGCACCTGATCTTGCAGTTACTAATGCCTCGCAACTAGCCCCGTGCGTAGTGCCGTAGCTGTCGCGGTAGACATGGTGTAGCTGCCGGATAGGCTACCATGGAGTAAGAATCGGCCGGTAACTCATGACGGTTTCAGACAGCTGCTGTTTTACACATATCCGTCTATGCGGCCAAAAAACATGGAATCTGGCCAGCACGTGTATGTCTAGTGGGTAGGTAATCTGTGTGTTTACTCGTTGTAGCTGGCCCCCCCCCGGTGGGGTAACGAACCATGAGAAAAATAGACGCTTGCGCAATCCCCGTAAGTGCCCATTTCCATCCGGGAATTTGTACCAGTGTTCATGTTTTCAAAAAATGCTGTTGTTTCGTTGTGTCGCCGGAGAGTGCCTAAACTACAATAAAAACATATCTTTTCACATTAAGTTAATCTTAACAGAATGTAGAAGATATCAAAGGAACAAAAACAACCAAGGCACTGTATTGAAATGATTATGCGACAAAAGGTGGTATTTTTCGATCGCAACCCGTGCTCCTACTTGTCACCTGGCCGGATGATACACAACTATAGTGCAACGTCACAGATAAGATAATATTTTCTAGTATTAAAGGCACTATCCATGATTTGCTAAATCAAAATCTAACAAAAAATCAATCAAAATCAGTTTTTCCATATCTGTAACAAGTGTAGGTAGCCTAACATACCCATGTAAATGATACCACCAAAAGCAACCTAACAAGGACAAATCGGATGCTTTAGTCCATATGTCCGTTTCGGACACTTCTACATGTTTGAACGAGATTCGTATCTTTGAAAAACAGTCGTTTCTTCTACATTTTCCGGTCATTCTTCTTCAGTTGGAAAAGGTAAATATGACGAATTCTACAGGCTTATTCTTCGCTTTTAAGCTATTTCCTGCAAATTTCATTCAAATATTTTTATTTTCCTCTTTCGGATAAATCCATGATAGTGTCTTTAATATTTTTACGCTCTTAACCGTATTTTTTTACTAACTTGAGGCTGGTACAAGTTCCCGATGGCGCTTAACAAGATGCATTATGTGGATCGCGCAATAGTCTATTGGCGTGTAAAATCTGAGTTACCTCTTTCGGGACGTTGTATCCTTGAAGCTCGATGTCCTCTTCCAGAAGCCTGGCAGTAGCTAATGTCATTGGGAAAAGCCCCTGTTAATTACAGAGTAAACCAAATTGGAATTGTGAGTGAAATACAAATATGCCCGCCTGAGACAAAGAAAAAACAACCACAACAAACAATATGTACCCATATGAAAATTTTTGGTAGCTTTAATTAACATTTTATAGTCCTGTATCATGCCTATTGCATATCACCGTGTGGTTTGTTTTGTGCTGGTGATGAGCTTGAATACTTACCAACTACTCTTAATGAGGGCTTCTATACTCTGGTCTGCCTGAACTGAGTAGTGTGCATAGCTTTCGCGCAGCTATTGTGGATGCGTCTCCTTGCTGCTGCTGTAACTCTTCAATTAACATCTACGGCTTACTGCGATTCGCATGTTATGACTGCGCCAAAGCCAGGACGTCACTCCTTGGTTCAGGCCGGACACGTATCGCAGTCCATGCTGCTGTATAGGAGGGCTCTATTGGATATACCACTTTTTGGATAGAATTGAACAAATAGAGGCCTACGTGTGGCATTAAGGAGTAAAATTTAAAAAAAAAAAACACTCAGGATTTTGGCTGCCAGTGACGTGGCTTGTCATGGAAGGATGGCAATATTCTTGAGGAGGAAACACAATGGCTTGTATTCTGAAGAGGTGAGTCTAACTTTAGACTGATTTTAAACCAGGCTTAGTCCTACATATGGACCTTCTTTTTTTATAACATACTCTAAATGTGCTGTAACGGGTGAGAAACGTCCTCATGGATGTGTAGAACAGCCATCCATGAGGAATTTTCTCATCCATACATTTGATTTCCACAGTATTTTGAAAGGAAAAAAGGTCCACTCATGTAGGACGAAACCCTGGTTTAACCGGTCTAAGTTAGACTCCCTTTCAGAATCCCAGCCAATGATTCCCTGGTACAGGCTTGTATTTCGTTGGCCTCCTACCTCTGTGTCTCCTTGATCACCGCCCTTAAATCGGCATGTTGTTGAGCATTTCATTCATTTGTGGGGTGTGGGCGCTTTTTGGCAGACCAAACGTCTTTGGTGAGTTTTCTTGAACTTGAGGTTTCTTTTGAGAGCAGGTAGATTGCCCATGTACTGGTGTGTGAGTCTGTAGGTGAAATGGTAGCATGGAAGGTGTTATTAGTCAGTAGTTGTAATTCAACTCAGTGTTGTGGTACTGAAGATCTGCATCCGATATGTTTTACAGTAATGTTTTCCCATCATTCACCCAAGAAATTAACATGGAGTTGTTTTTATCTGATATTTACACTGCATGCATGCTATTACTTCCAAAAATAGCATTTTAAGTTTTGGCTTAAAACGATTTAGTGGTCATATGGTTGTGTAGTATCATCACACAATGCATGCTATGGTTTGTGACCACAAAAATATTTAGCGCTAAACACAGTTCTCTGGAGTAACTGGTGCATGAAAGCTCTGAAAAATCTGCAGAATGTGAGGCGATGTACCCCTCGCTAGGAACGCAAGATTACTTTGAACCTAATACTTATAGAGTAAGCTAATCATTCTGTTCTCATTCTCACTCAGTCTGGGGCGATCGTGCCAGCCGGGGCATATTTTCTCATAGCTTTCGTGCACCATTTTCTTTGGGAAGGCATAGAAAAAACAAATAATTCACCCTTGTAACTCGGAAAACTATAAAGTTTCTTCTCAAACCAAAATAGAGAATAAGGTATTGTTTTTAGCCTCTGCTGTGTGTCTATTGTGTCATATCACACGGGCGACAGCATTATTTTGAGAAGAACAATGAGGCACAACTGAGTTGTTTTACGTTAAAATCGTGCGTAGCCCTTGTGATACTAATGATAAGACAAACGGCAGCGGCTTTAAAAAACAATACCTTATACTCATTCTTAAACAATTTTAATCAAAATAAGAAGCGCTATTATATATTTCGAAAAATTAGGGTTTAGATTTTATAATGACTACCCGAGTTTTAAGTTGATAAGCCATTGTTTATATGCGCCTTCGAGCCCGAGGCAGTGCCATATGCGTGTCCCGTCAAGGCAGAAGCGCTGTTACCATGTGATATAATTCATATCACATGGATAGCGAACCAATGAAATGCACAAAAACCTGTTAAAGAACACACGCTTTACGAAACAAGCAACTTTAGAGGCAGCAGCTAATCCAGCGCCAATTGCAACATTCACACAAACATAGGACCAAAACCACCATACATTAAAATAGGACAAGGAAGGGGAATTAAGTCCAGTTTTAGAAGCACAAGGAAACTGGAAAGCCCCCGGAGAGCCGAAAACCTGCGAGAGCGCGCTTGGACTGGAAACCAATTACAAGTTAAAGGCCCGCATGCCCCAAACCGGGGATAGAACTGGGGAACCTCAGTGGGTTTTAAAGCGAGGGAAGCAAACCGCTACGCTACCGCTCCACCAAGTCTTTGGTAAGTAGTAACTCTTGAAATGGTTTTTCAGGCAACTTGTCATGAACCATTCCAAGAGCCACTGACTCAAGAAAATATAAATTGAGAGTTATCCTAATGCATATGGCAGCACACATGTATCACATGGCAGCACACATGTATCACATGGCAGCACACTTGTATCACATGGCAGCACACATGTATCACATGGCAGCACACTTGTATCACATGGCAGCACACATGTATCACATGGCAGCACACATGTATCACATGGCAGCACACATGTATCACATGGCAGCACACATGTATCACATGGCAGCACACATGTATCACATGGCAGCACACATGTATCACATGGGAGCTATTGCACTTGCAACTTTCTGACACAATAACTTGTTCTGATGCAATCCGCTAGGAATGGGATAGCATCACTGGAAACAATGATTAGCAAGAGAAAATATGTCTGTGTGACCCATGTCCAATTTACCGTGTCCACTGATCCTCCCATAATTTCTGACACAGTGCCGTACATTTCTTCAGGTGTCAACTTGTTTTGTAGAACCAAGAATGCAATAAATGTTCCATCATCAATATCTTCTCCCTTGCAGCCTTCTTGGCGCTGCAGACAATTTTTCATCTATGTAACATTT
Source organism: Ophioderma brevispina (assembly GCA_023653785.1). Taxonomy (NCBI): domain Eukaryota; kingdom Metazoa; phylum Echinodermata; class Ophiuroidea; order Amphilepidida; family Ophiodermatidae; genus Ophioderma; species Ophioderma brevispina. The sequence continues at coordinate 26,126 of JAMKCH010000134.1, forward strand.
TGGGACTGAAAGGAAAATAAAAGTTCAGTAAATTCAACAACTGCATCTCAGTATTTGAGTTAGAAAAAAGGTCAACATTTTGCCATAATCTTTTTTCGGGGAAGAGTTCCACATGCACCCCTTCTTTAAAATAGTACAGGAAACAAATTCTTTATATTTTTGGGCCTTACACTAACAAGTACTCTAACCTTAAGGCCAAAAATAAAAAGAATTTTACTTGTAGAACTTCAAGAGGGTACATGGAACTCTTGCCCAATTTTTCCTTCTGCACTGACTATTGACCTAAATTGGAGAGATTAACCAATTTTTTGTATTGGACATCTGATCAGGGCTGATTTTGCAAAATTGGCAAAAAATCGGATCTGGAAAATATGTCAGAGCCTCCTATTCTCAGCCAATTATTGAATGAAAGGAACATGAGACAAGAGTTGCTAAATATGATTTTAATTTACTAAACTATCATCTACAATACATCAATTAATAGCCTCCAATGAGAAAACTTGGCTAATGGAAAACTTTGTATGTATATTCCTATCACGCTCTCACTTCAAAACGGTTCCAAATTCAGCTATTCCTGTATCATCGGATTGAATCGGTGGATTCGGCCGATCACTACAAATACCGCCCATCGGATCATCAGAGGACACCGCTGGAATCGGTTATTCTCTAAAATTTTTTTACATTTGTAGGGAGATCAACAAGGCTGGTCCTACCTATAACATTCAGGACCCCCAAGTTTTCCACTGGGCTGCACAGGGTGGGAATGTCAAAAAAGGCCAATTGCACAAAAAAAGCAACATTTTCTACTGAGCTACTGCGGCAGCCAATTTTGGTATATTGTAGGAGAGCACAATGTGCTATTGTTTTAAAACTCTCAGTATAAAATTTGTAAGAATATAAAAATAATGTAAAATGTAACGGTTTGCCATATTTTTTTTCCTAAGTGCAGTCCAGGGTGTTCCCCTGGGTCTGTAACAGGGTGGATAAATGTCCAAAAGGTTCACAAACTTGCACAAAATAGTCAACTGCGCACACAAAGGTCAACATTGCACAAAAAAGATCAATATTGCACAAAAGGGTCAATATTGACCCAAAATGATAAAATTAAAAAAAAAAAAAAAAAAAAAAAAAAAAGTCAACATTGCACAAAAAAGTCAACATTGCACAAGAAAGGTCATCATTGCACAAACAAGAGTAACATCTGTCATAGCTTCTTTCTAATGGAACTATTGAAGCCAATTTGGGTATATTTCCAGAGGAACAATGTGTAAGTGAAACCTGGGCACTTGCAGAAAAGCACATCTTTGCTACCCATACCATTTAAGCCCCTCAGAACTGTCCTCCTGATAAGTGCATGCAATCTGTATATAATAGCCCATGACAAAGATTTTTCAATGGTGGCAGGTCAAAATTATTTCATTTCAAAAGAATTTTGACTGTGATGCAAGAATGTCTAAGATCAATAGCTGCCATTTGTTCAATTCTCATCAAACAATTTTTTATTATGCAAATGTCTTAGGTCAGTAGTTCTTGACAGGTTTCGAGGTTGCCTGAAGATCTAGTTTTCAAGAGCCATTGACTAAGTAAGATAAATTGTTTTTAATCCATACAATGGCAGCACACAGAGTATCACATGGCAGCTATTGCCCTTCTGACCTTCTTGCATCACTCGACGACGATTTACCTTGTGCAAAAAGGACATCCCATGCCTTATTTTACTTGACCAATATTATGATTGTTTGGAAGCAGCTTCAGAAGTTTTTCAGTAAGAGCGATTACATTGAGTGTCTCCCATGTCAGGGTTTTTTTGAAGGGCATCAAAGAACTCTTGGTTCTCTTTTGAGCACTTTTCTGTTATCAAGTTGAGTTTTTTGTCGTAGAAAAATGTAGCTGATGCTGAAGTAGAGAAAAGAAAAAGCAAAATATAAGAACAAACTGAAAATATGAATGGTTTGTAATGTGTACCATGTTTGATTTATATTTATATCAAGATTTCACTGTGGTCCAGTCGGTAACTGTGATAAATCCTTATTAAATAGTCACCACCCTGCCTTGACGCTTTTATGCCCACTGTTTAAGAGTATTGGGAAAATTTGGAAATTGGTGGCATTGTCATTTGATCATTCAAAAAGGTAGCTAAACATCAGATTGGGGAATTTCCTACATATTGTGGCCGAGGAGAGATGTAACTTTCTGGAAATTTTGGATTTATGGCCATTGAAATAATTAAAAAAAATTTTCACAGTTTATTCTTTAAATTTTTGAGATAGATGTTCATATTTTTTGGTAGAACTGCATAAAGAAAGGGGGGGGTGTTGTGCCCTAAAATCTTAATAAAATACGGATGCGGTGATAAAAATTTGGCCTTTCCTTCAGTTCAAACTTTGTATTTTCCGGAAAGACTTCTCTGTTAATTCTGGTAGGTCTTGGTAGGAATGAGTGCACCCCACTCAATGGATAACTTCAAAGCCTATCCAAAGTTAGAGACCAGGGAGGCAGGCACAACAACTTGGTTGGATAGGGGTGTGCGGCATTGAGAAGTGACGAAATTGGGGCATCGGAATCTGAATTTGTGGCAACAAGTGGGGATCAAATTTTCTGGATGGGACTGAACCATTTTGGGGCAATTTGGGCTGTCTCTCACCCAATTTTTTTTTTTTTTTAAGGAAGTGTGTGTTTGAAAACACCAGTCTTACACCCATATATCCATTTCATATTTGAGGGTCCCCCCCTCCAGTCAAAAAGGAGGTTAACTGCTATCTTGGTGCCAACTGATCAGTACTACTCTAGTTGGTAACAATATTAAAAAATGAATGAAGAGCCGAAAAGGTATGACACTTTGTCATGTTGGGGGGGTGGGGGGGGGGGGGGGGGGGGGGGACAGTATATAAAACCTACATTCCATTGCCCACTTGTAAAGTTCATCCTCGATATCAGGAATGACACCATCTGGACGTCGGATTGATCTCTCTCAGCTCTGTCAATCAGTCCAAGACCACACCGTGCATTGAGATAACATGTTCCACCAAGCGCTTGGTTTTAGGATGCCTTTGCTCACAGCGAACGTAATCTGGGACAATCTTCTCCTCACTAAAAGACCAAAATTGTAATTTTTAAAGTTGCCTTTATAAACAGCCAGATTCGTACGGTGTAACCCAAAGCTTAGGTTACTCCATGTGTACTCTAAACTGTACTCCAAGGGTACCCCCTTGATTCCATAGTGATGCAGTACCTACAACAAAGTACTTGAAAAAAGTACACGAAGCGACCTGGTGTGGGATTAGCTATGCTATGTTTACTTTGCAATACCCATCCTATAGTGTAATCTGCAGTTGCCTGCCAAGGTGACACTGACAGGTAACACATGCATGTAACCCAGTAGTGGAGTAACTTACAGCTACGACATAGCCGCTATGTTTTTACTTAGATTACCCATCCTGTAGTGTGTACTGTTAAGGGAGTACATTCAGAGGTACTCCTCTACGGCTGCCTAGTAGACAGCACTTCGGACCATAGAGGGTGCCAACATTCCATTGGTGATGTTTACAACTTTCTGATTATTTTCAAAAAAGTCACAATTTAAGTGGAGTACACCAAAAATCCCCTATATATTATGAAATTGAGTGTAAAAAACTATAACATTTGACCAAAATATAACTAGAAACCTATGTGCTTTAGAAAGCACAAGTATATTGTGCGGTGACCACTTGCTGCCGCACGTGACCTTTGCCCCCAACTGTGTACATATAGGGTTGGGCCTTTAATTGGCCCACATGATCTTTGACCCAAATCTGTGAAGACCCCATATGGGCCTTGGGTTAGCAGTTCTTCTGACCAAGTCTAGTGATTAGAGCAATTGAGAAACAACAAAAAAAGGGTAAGAGCGACTGACCTGTAATGACCCCTACATGACCTTTGACCCCAATCTCAGGCCTTCATTCATGAAAATAAGAGGAGCTCTATTAATAACTCTCCTGGGTTCATTTGGGAGCTCAACAAGGGGCTCAATTAATTACATGTCATAACAAAAACACAGGCCTTTCAAGTAATAAGGAGCTCAATTTTGTGAGCTCCTGAAAGACTGTTCAGGAGAGCTGTAGGAGCTCCGGAGCAATAGCTCTCCTCAGAAATGAAGGTCTGCAATCTAGTGATTATAGCAATTGATTTATGGCGGAAACAACCAAAAAGAGGGTAAGAGCAACTGACCTGTAATGACCCCAATGTGACCTTTGACCCCAATCTGTGAAAACCCCATATTGGCCTTGGGTCAGTGGTTCTTCTGACCAAGTCTAGTGATTATAGCAATTGAGAAACAACAAAAAAGAGGGTAAGAGCGATTGACCTGTAATGACCCCTACATGACCTTTGACCCCAATCTGTGAACAACCCGTATTGGCCAAGGGTCAGCGGTTCTGATCAAGTCTAGGGATTATCGCAATTGATAGTTGCAGAAACAGCACAAAGGAGGGTAGAGTGCAACGGCACTGTAATGACCCCTGTGTGACCTTGACCCCAATATTTGAACACCCTGTGTGGCAAACAGAGGTCAGGGTGTTTATTCTGACGAAGTTATGGTTCAAGATCAAGCTACCTGTGTAACACTAGTAGCATTTTGAAATATTAAGAGGGGTTAGAGAGACTGCCCCTTTTTGACCCCTGAATGACCTTGGATTCAAAATCTGTGTACTCCCCAAATGGCCAGGCACCTGGCAATCACTGTGACCGAATGCCATCGATAGCACATGCAAACTGTGGGAGAAGGAAAAATGGGGTTAGAGAGACTATGACCTCTATTGACCCTACGTGAACCCTATGGTCAAACTGGAACACCCTGTATGAAGCTTGGGTAAGGGGTTCTTGTGGCCAATTCTCATTGCTATCTGCACTTAGATTGTAATATTCCCCATAACAGCTCCCAAGATTTTGCTTTGGTTGACGAGGCATTGAGATTAAGTATCTTGCCCAGGGACACAAACATGTTGACCACATTGGGACTCAAAATCACAATTTTAACGGTTAAATGATCATGAGTCCTGCGTTTTTTAGGGAAGACGCTAGAACAACAGGAAGTAGTCAACTTATAGTCATGAAACTGGTCAATAACTGTCAGCTTACCTTGTAACAAGCCCCAAAGCAAGATTTTTTTCATGACGATAGTCTATCCACGGCTGAATCAGTGGTCTGTTTGGGTACTTGCCGACACGACGAAACACCTTTTCAAAATCGTGAGGATCAGAAGTGTTGACTATCCATCCCATGGAAGTCTTCTGCCTGTATAATGTTTAAGGTTAATCAGGACATGTGAGTTGCAATGGGGTTATTGTAGGGGGATCAGTAGCGTAAGGTGGGGAGGGGGAGGGACCGGTTGCCACCCCAGAGAGCTTGTCCAGGAAGAGAAAGCTTGAAAATCATGCACAATCAGCCATTTTTTTTGCCTGATCCCAGAAAATTTTCACCTTAAAACAGGAAAATCTTTCCCAAAACCACCTCCAACTGGGAAAATCTGCCTTTCTCAAAACCGGGGATTTTCCCCCTCTGACAAGTGACCCCGTTATGCACTGCGTGGGCATTACAAGAGAGCTTTGTGATTCTTTTTAAATTTTGTATTGGTTTTTTTGTGTCGTCTGCTTTATTAGCAGGAAGACACAGGATTTTTTCATTCAAATTTTCGTGCAATATGTGGTTGATTGGTTGTAGGAAAACCTATCCAGAGAACATTTGAAAGGTTTATTGAACAAGCAAGTGAGCTAGTTTCACAAAGTATTAAACCAACCCCTAATTTTATGTATAATACGCACTGGTTAGTTTGCGTTTCTGGGGGAGATAGTAGAGAACCGTTTTTGGTCTCCCCTTTTAAGCTGCGTAGCGAAGCTAAGTTAAAAATGCGAAGCGAAGCAGCGAAACTAATCTATACAACTCCAACCACTGTTTTTCCATAACACCATTTCTTAAGTATACCCATATCATGACTAGACCTCAGCTCAGGCCTTTTCTACGGCTGCCTTGACTATCGCTGTCATTGAATGTGGAGGTTTTTCCAGTGCCAAAAAGTACCATAATTGCTGATTTGTGTAACAATTCTCCATTGCGATGCCTATGTCTGAGGAAACACACCGAAGGAATCAATACCCATCGCCCCAACATACCAAGGACCTGGTACTTGCCACCGAGAGACCACATCGACAAAACGGAAGGCTATAATTGTGAGAACAGGTACCGAAAGTAGATAGCAACCTCAATGGTCGTGGATAACAACATCGAAGTCACACCATTGAGCTTAGTTCTGTCATAGTACATCTGTCTAAAAACCTCCATCAGTAGAATTCGAGCACCCTCAGCTAAACCAATGGGAATCCACCAACCTACGTCCATTGGCCATTTCAACTGCCATAGTACCCAATGGGACTACAATGAAACTAACAAAGACGGACAAGCTGTCGAAGAATGGATATACAGTCATCATCTACGTCTCCTTCACGATCTCTAAGCTTGCCGACATCCAATTTTTTTTTTTCATAGTGCCCGCTGGGGGAGAGAGTTACAAAACTGATCAGCTATTGGTAGCAAAAATATCTCTACATTTGTAGCAAGTCTGTCTGGATCCTGTTCCACAAAATCAACATCGAGCCAATCGGTGATCCAAGTCAACGCCCTGCATGCGTAAGACCAAAGAGGAGGCCTTTAAGCGCCGCTTTAACTACGAGAAAGCAGGACTGGCAAGGATCACTGATGACCTGGATCAGACGTGAAGAGGATTGCCTCCAAAACCCCATAACTATGACAAATTGCAACCAAACTAGTGAACACGACTGAACGGAGATTATACCCAGAGGCCTGTTAGGACGGAATATATACCAGGACTTTCCAAGGAATGTGCTAGAGAATATCAAGAGTATTATCACCCATGTTTGAGCTGATCCTTTTTCGGCTGACAACAACTGCTAAAGGTGATGAAGTCTCGGAGAGGATCTCCAGGACAAGATCAAAAACTGGAACACTTAGTGAATCCACCGAGATGGAACCATAACGCAAGTGAAAGCATGGTCTACCATCCGAAGCTACGAGGGGAGGATCCAACACAACCTCCACAGCAGCCAAATGCAACAAACAACCAATTCGCCCACCAAACTGATTTAAATGGCAGTGCGCAAAGACACCCACAAGAAGATCAAACTAGACCATAAGAGGGCATAGGAGTGACCCTGTGTTTCACTCGCCCCCTTTCAACATGGAAGAATTGGAATCAGGTATTGTAAAATTCAACCAGGAAAAGCGTAGGCCTTGACAACATCTCTACTGAGCAAACTAAAAAATCTTTGCCCAGTAGAAAGCAAAGGAATGCTTCTTGAACTCTACACTTGCTGCCTTATTTCTCAAAGGTTCCCAACGATCTGGAGGCAAGCACATGTTATGGCACTCCATAAAGCTTGGGAAAGATCCATCCAATCACAAGAGCTACAGGGACCTATATCACTCCTTAGCCATAGCTACAAGCCATTGAACGTCTCCCGCTCAATCGTATTGCACCTGTGATAGACGAACACCTCATACCAGAACAGGCAGCGTTTCCGGCCAGGCAAATCAACAAACGCCAACGTACTAACCTAAACTCAACACAATTGAGGAGAGGATGGTTTAGACGGGTATGGTAACCGGAGCTGTGTTCGTGGACCGTCTCACAGCATACGACACTGTTATCACAGATGCCTACTCCATAAGATCCTGGAAATTACCAAGGACATCCGCTTGACTGAGCTTATCAGTGGCTTGCTGGCTAAAAGGCTGTTCTTTGTTCAGCTAGAGCGAAGAAGAGCCGATTGGCGTAGGTCAAGAATGGTCTACCACAAGGGTGTGTGCTTGCACCTCTTCTGTTCAACAGATATACCAGCCAACTTCCGCATCCCGCATTACCCCCTTTTTTTACACAAATTTTTCTCCCTCCCCCCTAAATCTGCGCTGTCTCCCTCTTTTCTTTACAGCCACCCGGGTTTTCCGCAGTGGTATCCCCAGCCTCACTCTTACTTTGTCCCTCGCGACGTATACCCTCCTGCCCCCGGCGGACCACATGAGAAGTACTCCTCTACCACAAAGATCTCTTCGTCCGAAACTCCCTCAATGGCATGAATAACGGAAGTATAAGGCTGGGGATACTAGGAGTATAAGAGGAATACCAACGACAAACCTAGGATGCCTCGCGGCAACCCGTCGTTTTATTTATTGCAGACGATTTTGGAATTAGTTGCACAAGATGCCGACTTCACAGTTGTTGTAAGAGGGGGGGGGGGGACGTTTTTTAAAAAAAATGGGGAACCTTTTTCTCCAAAGCTGGATGAACTCACTCCTTCTTATGAGGAAAAACCACCTACGTGCAAATCCTATATAAGACCCACAGTGTGGTCTGTGTGCTTCCATCTACGCAATCGTGAAGCCAAACGTCAGCTTAAGTTACCTGGTATGGAACTCCCCTGGGAGCACTGTGATAACCTGTCTACCTAGGCGTCACCTGGACCGCAGCACTCTTTTCTAAGACCCACATTGAAGAAGACGAGAGTAAAGTATGTTCAACGCAATCAATTCTTGAACACTCACTGGTGCACTGGCACCAGATGGGTGCTCGCCCACTTACCATAAGATGGACGGCACTTGCCCTGTGATACTCAGATGCAGAGTATGCCTGCCCTGTCTGGGAAAGATAAACCCATATGCCAAGAAGCTTGATCCAGCGGTTACGCCTCCTGCAGGCTTATCACAGGATGCCTCCGTCCAAACACCAAGGAAAACTGTACATCTAGCAGGAATTGCCAACCAGGACATCCGTCGTAGGTTAGCCGCGCAGCAGGAGCCGTAGATGCCCAAGTATCCTGTGAAGCAACCTATGTTGGAAAGTACCTACTGACAAAACGCCTTAAATCTAGAGAGAGTTTCTCTAAGCCAAGTCCAACCTCTGAAAACAGTCTCTAGGCAGTAAAGAGAGTCGCACTCTTGTGGAAAGAAAGAATTTCCATTAACAAGTAACACTATCGGTATTGAAACTGGTGAGATGCATCTCCCACTGGAGCTGACTCCTCATGGGCTTGAATGGCGATTGCCTCAATAGATTGAGAACCAGACCTGGCGATCTAGGTTTCCTTGCAGAAGTGGGGCTTGCTATCTGGAAAGCAGATCAGGATACTACATGTGGTTGTGACAGCACCACAGACAATGGAACACCTCTTGGTTGCCCCCACTGCTGGAGCAACAATGCACAAACAAGGACCTTGCGGACTTCAGTGAAGCAGCAGACGTTGTACCCATCTTGGCTGTGCTGGATCATATTGAGAACCACGTGTTTGGAACGATAAGAAGAAGAAGAGTTTGAGTTTCACTTATCATACAAACCCTAATTTTTTAAAGAATGATCAACAAAATACAAGTGGACCAAATAGGCATGTCATTTGGGTCGCTTTGTACTATACCTGCTAAAACTATATACATTGCCACTTTGCTCATATGGTGGCACAAAATGGCACAGCATATTCTGTGGGGTTTCTGACTCAGCAGACAAAAAATTTTGGTTTACTCTATCAGCAAACAGCACTATGCTCTTATGAAATTGAAAAAAGTCCCCACCTAACCAAAACATACCACTCTGTGGTACAAGAAAAGGTCACATATGCCATTTTATGCTACCAGTCACCAAGGAAACACCGGATACATCCCGCTAATAATCTTCTCAGTGGTACAAAATGGCACTGCCTGTTTGAGGCTTTTACAGAAGTGGTACAAATAGATGATTTGCACGTGGGGGGATCACCACAAGGCATCTTGTATGTGCCATTTCCATCCGTGAACTTTGTACAAGCCTCCCAATCAGCTAAAAACATCGGTTAAGAGCGTATTATCATTACCAGAAAACTTAACCTATCTGTTACATTGCACAGTTGAACTGTTTTTGTCCGGCAGGTGACAATTACGGCATGGTTATGATCGAAAAGGCCACCTTTTGTCGTAAATTTCAACATAAGTACCTCGCTTGTTTTTTGTTCCTATGATATTCTTCTACATTTCTGTAAGATTAACTTCACATGAAAAGGTACTTTGTATTGTAGTTTTTGGCACTGTCCGGCGACGCGAACGAACAACAGAATTTTTTGTAAACATGAACTCTGGGACAAGTTCCCGGATGGAAAAGGGCACAATACGAGATGCATTATGGGGATCGTGCAAATTGTCTATTGGCATCAAATTGATGATTTGTGCCAGTCTGAACTCTGAATGGTTATGGTTAAGTTAAACTACTCTAATTGCTATCATAATTTTGTGGGCATGTACATGTCTGCTTCTTTCCCACTTATTTTACTTTCATTTGTGAGAACCATAATGAGACATGGCTGATGTTTTCTTTCATGTACAAGAAATTCTCTCCGGACTCCAAGACATTTTAAAGTTACAACATACCTGAATATTGGTCCCGATTCTCTTGTACAGCCCATCAGATATTCATGAGGTTTGGAAAATGCCTGACCTTTCCATGCATGATGCAAGGGCTTAATTATGCCCATGAATCCTGTGCTACTGCCACCAGGTATCGGAATTTCGTCAAACGGTTTCACCGGCCCAGATTTCCTTTCACTGATGAGATCTGTAGCTGTGCTAGCCATTGAACTCTTGTTCCGTTGTTGGCCCAATTTATAGGCATGTTGGTGGCAAGCGACAGGAATTTTTCTATGTATATCTGGAAATGAAAACAAACATACGGTTTATACATTAAGTTTTGAATCTTAATTTGGCGATTTTTAGGCCCTGCGGCTTATACACCGAGCAGCTTATATTCCGAAAATTACGGCATATGACATGATGGTGCTTGCCATTTCAATCCCGTAAAATCCACTCGTTTAAGTTGTAAGCCTTCAAATGATTAGTTTCATGAAAATGTTCATTTCAATTTTATTTGAATGAAAACAAAATACAACAGGGATGTAAGACTTTCGGAATTTCCGGATTTCAGGAAATTTGACCATAAGGCGACGAAAATAAAAAACCCTGTTTTATGGGCCCGACCGACCCATTTTTAATTTTTTTTAGTTCTTTCGAAAAATCATGTAAAATCAGCCTGTTTTTAGCCCAAATTTATCGATTTTGGGAAAATTTTTTTAGAAAATTTGTAAAAATTTTTCATTTTTTCCCTTAATTTTTCAGATTTGAAGGCTATTTTAGGCCAATTTTGAGCTCCCAGAAAAGAAAAAAAAATGAAAGAAAAAATTCGCCCGACCGACCCTACTCGAAATGTCCGTTCGCCCGTAAAACAGGGTTTTCTTTTTTCGTCGCCTAATGAAATAACATCCATAAATGTTTAAAAAGAATTTTTTTCCCATTAGGTGACGAAAAAAGAAAACCCTGTTTTACGGGTGAGCGGACCTTTCGAGTAGGTTCGGTCGGTCGGGCAGGCAATTTTTTTCTTTTTAAAATTTTTTTTCTTTTCTGGAGCTCAAAATTGGCCTAAAATAGCCCCAAAATCTGAAAAATCAAGAGAAAAAATGAAAATTTTCTAAAAAACATTTGCCAAAATTGATAAATTTGGGCTAAAAACAGGCTGATTTTACATGTTTTTTGGAAAAACTAAAAAAAAAAAAATCTGCAAAGCTGATAAACCAGGGTCGGTCGGGCCCGTAAAACAGGGTTTTTTATTTTCGTCGCCTTATGGTCAAATTTCTGGAAATTCTGGAAGTCTTACATTGGTGATCCCTGTTGTAATTTTTGATTTCATTCAAATAAAATTGACCACATAATGGAAAAAAAAATCTTTTTAAACATTATTAAAACCCACATTTTTGATAGGGGGATATACCCCTTTAAATCAATTTTCAGGAAATTAATGATATGTCCAATAATCCCTGTTACAACTCCCCCATATCTTAACTACATGAGCACGCAGTGTTAACTGGTGACGAACCCACAGTCGCTGCATCTGTACGCACTGTACATTTGCACTATAATTCCAAAAGCGTGATAGGCTCTCGGTGCTGAACATTCATAACACGTCATGTGACATAAGTTCACATTTCATTTATAGACAGAAGGTTAAAATATAAGCTGTGTTGGGAGATTTTGACCACCACTTATGATCCTGGAGCGTAAGTTGTTGGTAACCGTACCAGCGCAGAGCTATTCATTAGATTTCAGTTTCAGTGCTGATCACAATAGCGTATAAATTTATCCGTAAGGATTAGATCGCAAATCGGAACACCAGTCCTTGCTGGTCTTGTGGTTAGGTAGCTGACCTCATGGACAGTGGTCTGAGGTTCAAATCTCATTCCTGCTTCTTTGAATTAGTACAGAAAACTTTGTTAATTTTCTTGCAGGTTATAGAGGGAGAAAGTGTAAATCCAAAAAAAATCAGAACAATAATAGCTGCTTTGAGTTATTAAAAGTAAGTGAGACCTGCTCCTGGGGAGCATGGTTGGTTTGGTTTTTCAAAAACTACCGTGTGCAAAATGTAAAGGGTTACGGCTGTCTTGAACAGAATTAAAGCACAGCAGTAGTACAGCACTATGACGCTTGATTCCGTAGAATGCCCAATTTAGGGACTGTTGTCGTCTAAGAGATTAATACTAATAATAAGCTATGAATAAAAACAAGTAAGTCCCAGTTCGCTCAGTGGTTTCATTGTTTTTTGTGCAGGTGAAGCTGAACCATGCTAAAGCTAACCAGACATAGGGCAATTCTGGCCGGATCCTGCCCTTGATTTCTGGACACAACATTCGCCCTTTGCTGTGTTTCATATGAAACTGTAACCGATATCATTGGTATGCCCACAAAAATGGTGCTGGCAGCTGTATCAGCAGGCCAATCTTTACCACTAAAGTCCCTTGGTTGTTTTTGTGACGTGGAGGCCCAGGAAATTGCCTGGCACAGGTCCAGGGTTTAAGGTAAAGGGTGTTGATTTTACACGGCAGGGTAAAACTGAATACATTTTTCAACAAATGTGGGGGTTTCAAGAAATCAGCTTTGTCAAATGGAAGTTGTACTCAATCAAAATATAATTTTACCTGTCAAAAATGTCATAAAAACGTGTGGATGCCAAAAACACACTTAATACGACTTTGTAATCATGAATTAATTCATTTACCTTGTGGAATAGAATGGCAGAAAGTGCGAAAAAGTACAGTTTAGACGTTTAACGTAATAGACTGCACCAAACAAGCTTGTAGTTCCAATGCTCCTACGGCTTAAATCCAAGATGTCACACAAAAACATTGTAGTGATGAGGTGAAATCAAATTGAAGGAAAATCAACTGCATCTGGACTATTTTAACCCAATCACTGATGGGTGTGTTGCGATCGAGAGCGGCGTTTTAATATGTCGGTTCTTGTTAGCGAAAACTAGTCGGCCGTTTATGTCTGTTTGCGCCGAAAATTCGGGCAAAATGTTCTAGAGGGGGTGGGCCTTTCTGGTAGGAATTTATTTTTTTTTAAATTTTAGTGACGGGAGTGAGTTTGGGGAGGTTTTCTGTTTTTTCGGGCATCTTTGGATGCCTCGCGCTTGTCGATTCTCACTGAATGCTATTGGTTATGTGTTGCAACTTGATAAACCGATGGGTATGAAGGGCGAAAATGAAACGTGAGCTAACATGTGGTCGTGCTACCAATATCTACCAAGAGCTACCAGGGCCATCTAGGGCAGGGATGAGGTCCGACACGAAGGGAGTTCATTTGACGGAGTGGATTTAGTGTAAACAGACTCTGATGGATGAAGTTCGCCAGAAGACGATTCTTAGAGAAAGCTGTTCTTCAACAGAGAAGTGAAAAGGGGTCTCCTCTACTACAAAACAAGCAACACAAGAATGTTTCCGTCAAAATTGGACAAATGATTGAAGACATAATAAAAACAATATTGATGATATTTACCAATTCGGAAAGCCGTTTGGCAATTCGATGACCGCGGTCCGATTTTTAGAAACCAGATCGACTAAAAAATAGAACAATTGTTTGGCACACACTGCGCAAGTGCTTGTCTTACACAACTGAATAATAATTAGGTCGCCCAGGGCCAACCGGGCAGTGTCGGCCCAGCAGTAGCACACTCGAGGCATAGGAATATAGACGTGTTTATAGCTACGTTATGCTCGAGGTAATGTTTTGTTTTGATCTTGTCAGGTACTCAAACTCTCGAAACAAACAAAATCACGTAGTAAACTTGTGAAGGGGGTCAGCTATCGCCACCAAAACATAGCAGCAGAGGCCTAGAATGGAATGTTGTGTACAGTTGCTTGATTTTCTGCTGCTTAATTGGGTAAACTAGGGACACATTCCAATTTTGGTCAGCAGCTGACTGACAAATAGGTGAATATTTACATGAAAATTACCCATCTTTGAGAGCAGCCTGGCTAAAGAATTTGCGCTTGTAGGTAAGAGCTTACTAACACCCCATCTCATGCAGATAATTTCGGTTGTAATCGATGTTGATCCGTATTCGCTTTGTCCCATTAATTCTTCTACAAGATAGACATTTTGACAACCTTTTAAATTACATATGGTCATTGCCACCGAGTAGTATTTACTATTTCACCCCGTGTATTTGAATGTTGACATTGTTAAATATGTAATTAGAAGTAAACCAAAATAAACAGACAATGGGGGGGGGGGAGTGGAAAGTATTTTTTAAAGATTTTTAAAAATACAAACCTAGATTTGACATTGAAATAAATTAACTGTTGTTAATTATAACTAGACTTAAAATATGCCTTAACAGGAGAGCATTGGACAATAAAACAAACCCAAAATTAACACAATACAGGGAACTTATTTTTGTACAAAGGACTCACTTTTCATAAAATGGTAGGACCAAATTAGATTTGCAATGGAAATTCCCCAAGTCGTATAACACGTGTTCCTCGTCTCCACCTTTTCTGATCTAAGTTTTAGCAAAGGGCCCCTGGCGATTTTGTTTTGTGAGCTATCAAATAATACCTCGCTTATATCACGCGCCACAGGTGTTTATATTTGGTATTCATGGAAACTGCTGTTTCTAGTAGTATTCACATTGATTGCTGTAGACTGTGTAATATTTGCCCCAGCAATCGTCAAAATAGGGTTTTATATGGGATTAGATAAACAAAATTTTGAAAAAATTTTTTCCTCAGTAAAAGTGTTCCCGCCCCTACAAAAAAAATGGTATAACCAAAATTGGCACTGGCAATGCCGAGGGTCTTGTGACTTTTGACGTCGGAGGGGAAGGTCAGATAAGTGAGCGATATGAAGGTCAGTGTCGTACGACGTTCAAAAACATACATCACATCCTTCCAAAATTTAATTTGGAAATTCTCAAATGTACAACATTCTTGGAAAGTTGCTTTCATGAATGCTCTGATATGGGTGAAGGTGAACTATTTTGCATTGTATTTAGGAAGTCACGTCGCATGTTTCATCATGTAGTACATAGTAGTATGATAATAACACGTCCATAATGAATGTCGAATGCGATTGGCCAAAGATAATTTACGTGTACCAGATCGGATGCATGATTGACAATATTTCGCTGTAACATTCACAGGAATAGATAGTATGTGAAAGGAGAGGATTTCAGTAGCTTCCCACAATTCATGGCCTTCCATGGAGGTTTTTGTACAGGTATTGATTGTGAATCGTTTAGTGATTGAAACAATGGCTAAAGGACAGTTACTGATCACAAACAAAGTGCATTTTTAGGACAGTGTTTCATCTCTAACGATTAACATGCTACCTGTACCAAAAACTTCCAATGGAGCAAGGCAATTGTGGGAAGCTGAATGAGATTTCTCTGATGGTGAAGCGCAGGCAGGTCTCAAAGATCCAATTTTATTAATGTTTACAAAAACATTCGGAAATTGAAACAATGAAAACTATATAAACAGGGACAGATTGCATTTTAGAACTGGTTGGCAACTTGGGCATTTTGATGCCCAAAACAGTGTACAAAAGCTTCCAAACTATTTTGAGAGCCACGTGGCACATGTAAACAGTTAATGATTTATTGATCCCCAGAAAAATTCTAAAAACTCCTTTATTTCTCGAGCCTATCAGCTAACTTGCCGGTCTCCCTAATCTTTGATCGAATATCTCCTTGCCGTTTAACGCCGACGAAACATTATAATGTTGGAATATTACCAGTAAAATGAACAAACACGCTGTCGGATGACACCGTACCTAGCCAATTTGCGAGAAGTAGCAGTCTTTGATTTATTCAAATATATACTTAATATTAACCTGAGAACTACGCCGAACGATACTAGTACACATTAAACAAAATCGGGACTAAAAGTGGAGTGTTCAGAGCAGTGAACCTCATCCGCAAATGGAAGGGCGGTTAATTGAGACATGATTTGCCAAGTCGGCACAAGGTGCCGATGGGGAGCTAATATAAGGTGAGGGGCGCTCTAAATGGGTCAAAAAACGGTAGTAAATTATTTTATACTAAGGTTCAGACTGTATAATTGGTAATAAAAGTGTAATTCGCTGACACAATTTCGGTCATCTGTAATTGGAAGGCTTAAAGAAAATTGGTATCTTTGAGCATTGTGTATTCCAATCGTCTCATCTACGTCTCATGTTTATTCCCTGGTGTGTGAACGGGCACTGTTGGGAATGTGTAGAGATCAGGGTGCACGGTGTCACCATCTGCGTCCCAAATGTTCGCCAGAACGGTTTTCGTTGTTTATTCGAGATTGTATATGCTCCATTCATTAATATCCTTATCGTCAATGTTCAGTTTTTTGCTGATTAGAATTTATCAATAACACAGACTCCCATTACGACGATCTGAATGTCCGATAGAAAACAAAACAAAAAGAATTGTGCTTACATGCTCTGGTGATCCCCCCAAAATATTTTACAAACAAACCAGGTGTGGTACGGAAGAGGAGCTAACAAGACGACGTACAAGAACGTGTATTTTACGTGGTTATGCAAATGACCCACCTGAGTATGGCCCAAAAGGCTGGGTTTCACCGGGGGATTGCCATTTAGCCGACGACCCCGAGTAAGGCAACATTAGTTGGGGAATCAACTACTGGGGGCCACTGATAATTTTCCACTGCTTGTTTTTATGGATTCTTGATGTCATAACCAGATGGCAGTCAGGGTCAATAAATGCATTCATATATTTAATACATAATCCTCCTTTCCATATAACAAAATTATTAAAACCCATTTGATCATGAGGTGACTTTTTAGTTTTAATCAACCACGTGAGAGAAGAGGAAAATGTCATCCATTGAACATACCACTAGAAGAGAAGGGGAGATAGGCCACATGTATCCTCAGTCTGGACTCGGAGGCCAATGATCATACGGTCACGAAACTAAGTGGGTGGGTGTGATTGTTGTAGGAGGGTCGTCGAGTGCCAAATTGTGTAAACACTATTTCAAACGGAATAAATCGCAAATCTTCATAATAAGTGGCGCAGTTCACACTCCATAGAAAAAGTTTTTACAACAATTGGCACTCGCCCGTGGTGGAAGCTTTAGACCGGGCTAGATCAACTTTGATTGATACGTGGATCAAGGTCATACGGGATCATTCAAGGTCAAAGGAGGTATGGGGTAAAACTTGGTTTCGGAGATCCGAGGGTCGCACGTTCAAAACTTGGTAGGTGGGTTTGCCCCTTGACCTGTCCGCAAAGACCAACATTGTATTGGTCTGTGGATCAAAGGTCATCAGGGGTCATTCAAGGTCAAAGGAGGTCAACTTGGGGGTAAAAAATTGGCCTGTAATGGACATGAAACTTGGAAGGTGGGGTGATGTGATGACGATAATTTTAAAGGTCACAATAGGGCGTCATTAGGGGTCATCAAGGTTTCAAAGTGAGGATAAACGGCGGGGTCTTCGCTGTCTCGGAGACCGAAGGTCACGCGTTCCTGAAACTTAATGGGTGGGTGCCCCTTGACCAGTACCGCAAACTGATTTTGTATTGTTGTGGATCAAGTCATCAGGGTCATTCAAGGTCAAAGAGGTCAAATGAGGGTAAACGTGGTGTATACACAGAAATTTGGGAGTGGGTCGTGTTGGGCCAAAAATGCTGAAAGGTCGTGAAAAATTATCCTATATATTAAAGGACACTCCTCAGTGATTTGAAAAATATTTGAAATTTGCCAGGAATAGATTAAACGTGAAGTATAAGTCTGTAGATTCTCATAAGTTTCCTTTTGCAAGCTGTAGAATTGAAAGAAAAGGAAAAGAGAAAACGGCCAGTGTCCAAGATCGATCGCCCATTCAATACGTGTTTGTAGTAAGTGTCCGAAACGGACAGTAATGGGGACTAAAATTTTCGATTCTGTCCTTATTAGGTTGCTTTGGGTGTATCATTTGCAGGGTATTATGTTAGGATACCTGTATTGTTACGTCATGCTAAAATCTGATTTTTATGATTTTTTTTGATTGCTGATTTAGCAAATCACTGTAGTGTCGTTAATACCGGTGGTCCGTCGTTGTCTGTGTGTCTGACTGCATCTCTTTTCTCGGAGCACGAGGGAACTGGGTGGGTGGGTGGGTCGATGGGTGCCCCTTGACCCCGAAAGAGACCCGAGTAGTTTGTATTGGTTAGTGGATCAAAGGTCATGGGGGTCATTTGAGGTCAAACAAGGTCAAAGGACCGGTCCCATTTCTCATAGACCGAGGTTGAAAATTGGTGGGTGGGTTGCCCCTGACCGTCGAAGAACGCAGGTTGTATTGGTTTAGGGGAATCAAAGGTAATCAGGGGGTATAAGTCAAATAAGGTCAAATGGGTGTAAACCAGGTGTATGACATGAAAATTGGAGATGGGGTCGGTTTTTTCGGTTTTTGATGCAGAAATTTGTAAGGTAAGGACAAGGTCATGTGGTTGTCATTCAAGGTCAAATGAGGTTAAACGTTGTTTCTCGGAGATAAAGGCTCGCATGTTACTGAAACTTGGTGGGTGGGTGCACCTTGACCGTAAGAAAAGACCGATAGTTGATTGGTTAGTGGATAAAAGGTCATTAAAGGTCAAATGAGGTAAAATGGGATAAAAATATTGGTGCTATGGACATGAACCTTGGAGAGTGGGGTTGAATTTTGAGCGCCAAAAATATTAAAAGGGCACAACAAGGTCATCAGGGGTCATTCAAGGTTTGATGATGAAACTTGGGGGGCAGGTCTATTGTGATTGCCAAAATTTGTAAAGGTTCTCGACAAGGTTTCATCAGGGTCATTCAAGATCAAATGGGTTGATGTAAACATTTGGTTGTATGGACTTGAAACTGGAAGGTGGGTAGATTGTTGATGCTTGTTGTTTGTGCCGACTATTTAAAGGTCACAAAAGGTCATCATGGGGTCATTCAAGGTAAATGGCGGTGGGAAACATGAGGTATGGACAGGAAATGAAACAGACAAAATTCGTGTGGGCCAGGGTGATTGTTGATGCCGAACATGTAAAGGTCACAACAAGGTCATTCAGGGGTTATTCAAGGTCAAAGGACAAGGAGGTCAAATGGGGGGGTAACACTTTGATGTATGGACATGAAACTTGGAGGATGGGGCCGATTGTTAATGCCGAAACATTTTAAAGGCACAACAAAGTCATTAGGGGTATTCAAGGTCAAAGGAACCACAAAAACTAAATCGGATGGACTCCAAAATTAAACAAACAGGCATTCCCAACCATCCAATAGTTGATGGGACTGCATCATTGATGCATCGTTTTTCCCACCATACAATAATAAAGCACAATAGTCATCTTGCAATCCAGAGTAAAATTTCTTTTGATGTACGATTCGATTGTGCCTACTGGTTGTGTACTGTACTCTATAGTTGACCCAGTTATCGATTGTCCCATAAGTGCAGTTCTTGACCAACCAATCATTTGTCAGAAATGTTGGCCAGTTTGTTAGCTTATTCTATCGTTGACCATAGCGTGTCCTCAGAAATGCCAAGTTGTTGAGGAGCACTCAGTTCTTGTCAACATCAGTGTTTCCGACATGACGGCAGGTTGATATATTTTTCCATTTAGAAAAGATAGGTCAAAAAGCTTTTTGATAAAATGTTGAGGACATTTTACGATAAACCTGTGGCAATAGGTTAAGCTTTTCTATATTTTTAGTGTGAGTAGTTTTTGCAAATTGAAATGACAGTTTTCAAGAACACATAAAGTCACATGGAAATATATTCATATAATAGGGTTAAAATATGGTTGTCAAAGTATCTTCCATTAAAAATATTTAACAAAAACTTCCCACAAATTCCCCCCCCCCAAGTGAAAATTGCACACACACAAATTGTTGTATGTGAAAAATGCCTAAAGTCCTCATAATACAGTTGTATGGTTAACACATTTGTCTTCACGTGTGGGGATCAACAACTTTTATGCACATTCTCTCTGCAGGGTGTTTTGTAAAGGTCAGGACCAATTGTTTGCACACTATATAACAAAGGTTACTAAAGTAGTTCCGTTTTTTGTTGCAATAGCAAATATTTGCCAAGTTTGTATTGTGTGTGATTAGGTCTGCGGTTAGTGTAAATGTAAATTATATAAATAGAATGTAAATAATAGAATTTTGTGTACTAGCCTCTTAACAGATTAAACAGCTGATTTGCACCCTTTCATTATCATGGTGGTTGGCCCACAAATCAAATCGGAGGGTGTTTGCTAAATACATTTTGAGCATTATTTTGAGATTCAAATTGTCTTCAAGATGCAATTGATAAGATGGCCAGCTTCACAAAAGTCCTAACATCTTGTAAAGATTATTCTGGGGGTTTGTACAACTCACTCTAGGATCTTATCTTTGTTTATCTGCACTATAGTGCAGAGGTGATACAATAGTGCAGGGGGCACTTTTTAATCCAAATTCTGTATTGTGTATGTATGTGCGCGTGTGGGCTCCGGGCGTGTGTGTGTGTGTTTAAAAATTTTGGTTAACCAAACATTGTTACTGGACACCTTACTCCAATTGCCACCAAGGTCATAAGTGCACCATAAAGACTTGTATGTCATGGTAGGGTAAAGTTTCACATACAAGGTCCAAAGATTCATTAGAGGTTAACTTGTGCAAAGAACAATGAAAGGAAGTTGAAGATAACCTTTTGCTCATGGCATGGACCCCTTAACTCATTGCACCAAACTCGAGTCCATATAGGTGTGTCCAAGACACTTGCATGCTGTGGTAGCATTAAAGATCACAATACCAAGTCAAAGGTCACTAGAGGTCAACTTGTGCAGAGACTAAAGGAAAGGTGGATCGCTAAAGCCGGTCAGCCCTAGTGGTTCGAGAACCTCCTTCGTGACATTCCAGCCTGCATTGATTTGGCATAATCTGAGCATGCGCATTAATCTCTTGACATGCTAGAAAATCTGGCACTCCACCGGGTTATGCAAGTGCAGTATGGAGGTTCTCTATAATATCTGTGTATTTTATCTTGACTTCCTGGCTCTCATATCAAAATAGAGTTTGGAAATTTTTATGACGTTCATGTACCCTAAGGTCAGAATACCTTTCAAACACAAAAATGAGCCTTGTGACAAATGATCTAAATTATAATCTAATAACATTTTAATGATCTTTACTTGATTTGGTTTAAGAATTTGGTGATTCCAAACAAAAATACATAATCAAAATCACACAATTACAACACAATTTATTAACTATACTTATTGTCCTCACGAAATGTCCACTAATGTCCACAATTAAAGGAAGCTTTGCAGTTCAACGAGGATATGTTCCCTCACAGCGACGACTTCAATGACAGCCACAAGTTCATACAAAACTCCTCAGGTATTATATTCCAAGGGAATCTTCTCATCCTGAAGGTAATCTTGTCACACAGTTCAAGACGACAGGTTAAATTAGTCCTCGACGATAATAATCCACAGTATATCGTCCACGATAATCACCAACGATTATCTATCTGTCCACAATTGGAAGCCTATTTTGATTCCCAGACTTTCCGGCTTCAACGATTACAGTAGAATATTACAGGCAACTCTTCTCACATGGAATTATATACCTGGCACTAGGTACTTGATGTCTGCCTCCCTTAATGCAGAGTACAACTAGCTATCTTCTAGCCACTTGTTTCGTAGTGGATGCTGGCAGAAGATCCTCAGTTATAGTAACTTTAACTACTCCACAGATAGCTTCCCCTTTTTAACAATTAGCAGTACTTCATTCTTATGCAATAAACATAACCTTACACTAGCTGATTAATTGGAATTCATCACCCGAATTACCTCACTTCATATATATTAACTCTATGGGGGAATTCCCAGATCTTGCAATGTTTTGATCTTTTTAAGCATAAACAAGCTGACACAGTTACAAGTTTACATCTTGGGAATCCCCACTTCCCCTATTGTGCAATCTAAAGGTGCATCCCTAGCATAAACAACTTTGGGAATCCCTTTTCCTCTCTTTTATAGTAACAAAATACTTTTCCCGTGAGAACTCTTTTTCTCAAATAAATTGAGAAAATATATTTTAAATCACAATTTTGAGGGTAATATCACAAGATGACGACTGGCTCTACTAATGCAATCACCTCCTTGGAAAATGCCATGGTTTTGTGTAGAGAGAATTGAACTGTTGAATGCTCCTGATTCATATTGCTATTTGCTGTTAATATTTTTCTGAAAAGACTTTGTGCTTTCTGACATATGTACAGGTGGTAATAACTGATTGTTGTTCTATTTGGTATTCTTACAGTAGAATATGGGGATGTAAGGACCATTTGCACCGGCAGAAGGGTTTGTCAAATTATTCAAGGAGCGCAACATAACTTTGAAAAGGTAAGTCAAGGAGATCTATGCATTTGTATGGTATACTATAAAGCCACCCTTCTTTCCCAATACCCCACCAAAACAACTATAAAGCCGAACTCGTCAATGCTCCATAATGGAACTCACCAAATCTCTAAAAAACTCTAAAAAAGATTATCAATGAATTCCATCCACAACTCACAAATTTACCCTTCATAGACATGAATATCTAATATTAATACCGGTTGTCCTGTGTGTCTTCTGTCTGACTGGTCTATTTTCTCGGAGACCGAGGGTCGCACAGTCATGAAACTTGGTTGTGGTGCCCCTTGACCTTCCGAAGACTGGGTTGTATTGGTTAGTGGTCAGAGTCAGCAGGGTCATTCAAGTAGGTTGCAAAGGGGTGGAAAGTTTCGGGAATTTTGTAAACTTTCCCGGAAACTTTTCCGGGAATTTTGGAAGGGGGGCCCGGGAATTTGGGAATTTTCCGGAAATTTTCAATTTTGGTATCTTTTAAATTTTAAACATTTAATCATTTCATCCCCAGAAACTTAAAACCCTGTTTTGCTAGGTCTTTCTTCAATAATTTAAACTGTTTTGGTGGCTGAATATACATATTGGCTACCGGCCAAGACTATTCTAGAGTGTCCCTACACAAGAAGCGCAACTGGAAATTAAACTCACTGGAAGTAGTGGTTCCTTCTGAAATCTGGCAAAGAACCGTTTTGACCATTTTTTATTAACAACTTGTCTACAGATTTAATGTCATTTTGTTCAAGTGTAATTTACATTTTCAATTTTTATGAATATTATATTCATCACATTCTAAAATAACAAGGATATTCAAAAATTATTAAAAAGTAAACATTTCCAATTAGCTGCTTGTAAATATATTAATGTAACTTTTTTCTTTGGATCTGGAGGAAAGCTGTTTAATGTCATTGTTTTAATACATATTAAGTACTTTTTTAATCATTCTATTCTGATATTTGCAAGCAAAATAATTGACAGATATGGTTTCAAACCCGTTGCAAATGAATTATCAATCAAGTATAATTAGTACCCCAAATATTACAACATGCATGCAAATTTCAGCCATTGTCCTGATTTTAGCTTTGTGGGGAAATCCCCATTTAGTTATATATTTATAGCCTGTTCAGTGGCATTTTGGATGGATTATATGTACATAAAATCACCCAAAATGGGCTTACAAATAAAAATTGTGGAAATCTGGATTTCCAAAAAATCTGAAATTAGCTGATGGTTGAATTTCCACCAGAAATGTTCATGCCTGTTACAGGAAGCAGTCAAAACCATTTAAGATGGGACTTCGAATTCTCACATGGAGTTCACAAGACCTGGAGGACGAAGATAAAAATAAAAAAATATCGTGGTCCACGCTGGACCCCAGTGTCTGTCTGCCTTCGCGGTTGCGAATGTGGCCCCCACAGGTCAGCATGAGGTCAACAACATGTGATGTCACCCCACTACCGCCCCCCCCTTTCCAACCAAGTTACACCAAATGTCACGAAAACTTCAACTTCAAACAACACTAAAAGTTTTATTTAAAAAACTTAAAACAAACACACACACAGGACATCCGACAGAGTAATTCCTAGGCCATGTGACGTGCTGCAATTTTGCAGACGACACAAAAATGACCCCAAACCTGTATTGTTTTTGTAAAGCGTTGGTGGTTATTCATTTTCTCAGTTGTTTAAAACATTGCTTTTGTTTTTTGCTTGGTGTATGTCTTAGAAGCATTTCAGAGTAATATCCTTAATCTGAACAAAAAGAACCATATTTTTTACATCAATTACAAAAGATTGTGTGAAAATTCCAATATTACGCCAGCAAAAATTTTTTTCCTAAAATTCATTAAATTCCCGTAAATCGTCCCAAAATTTCCATGGGAAATTTTCCGCTCTGAAAATTCCCGGGTGGAATTTTGCAACCCTACAAGGTCAAAGGAGGTGAAAAATGGGGTTGTAAACATGCTGGTGTAGGGACCTGAAACTGGTGGGGCGATGGTTGATGCCAAAAATGTTAATACTACATTATTAAAGCATTAATAAAACTATGAGCCTTATTTTAATTTCTTTATTAAGTAAGTCTATAGCTCAACTTTTTTGTGGGTGACACACATGTGAAGCATTACTGGTCACTCAACATTTGTAACTAACCTTTACAGAAACTTTTACGATGTGCAGGTCACCCGATGGTAGTAAAATAGCAGCTGTTTCAGCCGACGCTATGTGGTTGGTGTAGTGTGGGACGGACACAACAAGTAGACGTATATTATACAAACTGCCTGGACACACAGGGTCCATCAATGATGTAAGATTTTCATCCATATGAAACCTATATTGTAAGTATATGATAGCTATTGCTTTAAGGGGTGGTACAATTTGTGACCCTACTTCTCATACTCAACTCTGAATTCAGCAGCCTTTATGGAATAACGTGCACGTGATACTGTACTCTATTCTTGTAAAGACTGCTTGAATTCAGGAAGTCAGTATGAGAAGGGGGCACAATTGCACCAAACCCGTTTTCAATATCCAATATGTCTCCAGAGAGGAGGGAAGGGGTAAGGGATTAGAAGACTAAAGAAGATTGAACGTCCGTGGAGGGATTCGAACCCGGGGGCTCCGGAGCACCATTCCCATGAGCAGGGGTGGCAAGCCACGAGGGAGAGCGATGGCCCGGTCAGCGATTTCGTGCCCATGTGAGTGTGGTACGAGACGTCATCACATCCTTTTGGACTTAGTGCATTTCCTAACATGAGCTCTTGAGTGATAGTGGAGTTTTGGTTTAGGGGTAGGTTAATCAGCATTTTAATTGTAAAAACAGCCCCAAAAGAAGTATTTGGTTTGAAGTTTGCTACCCTAAATGGTTTACGTTTTGTGACTTGGGAAAAGGGCCTAAACAGTATTTTGTATGTTTTTGCTAACTTACGTATTTTTACAAAAGGTTGTGGGCAGGGGCTGATAAGAAGACCAAATTGAGAGTAGGCTTTGCCATTCAACAACGTTGAAGGTTTCCTCAAATCCAGGAAATGAGTAAATCACCTGCGGGACCTTACCATGGGAGATGAGGAGCCAACTGGAACATTAATAAAATACACAAGTACCAAATATCACACCCAGACATGTAACTTTTTGGAAATTTCTGGTTTTTGACCATAAAATAAAAAAAAATTTCAGAAATGTGAAAAAAGAAATAAAAAATTTTAAGTTGTAATTTTTTTTTTTCAATTTCGGATAGTCAACTTGTTATGATTAAAGGTTAAAACTGCATTCAAAAACCCAAGTTTTAAGTTCCCCGGAGCTTCACCGGTAAGCTACCTAAAATGTGGCTTCCCGTTGGGTTCAAATTTTGGCTTTTTGGGAAATGGGACTACTCTCTGTTACATCTCTGCACACCCTAACCATGTAATTTACAAAGTGCCAAAATAAATGCATTTTTTTTTAATTAAATTATACTTTCAAACATCTGTGTAAGCAGCACATTGCTTTGGGACAGTTACATGCTGCCATAGTACTTGAGCATATCCACCTCGGAATAAACATTTACTGTTAAGTGGAAATATTTTGCTACATTAATTTTTTACTTTTTTCGCACACTTCTGAGACGTGCGAATTAAGAACATGCAAAAATGTTATTTTGGTGGAGTCATGTAGGACAGCTTGAAAAAAGCAAATTTAAAAACACAAGTAAAAATCCTAAAAATACTAAGCTTGAAGAATTACACGCACCTAATTAACACTCGTAAATAGCCCCTGGGGTGTGGTGTTGTTCTGGGGGAAATCTTAATGGGGGAGATTTGATTAAATATATATTGAAAAAAAAATACTGATGCCACAAATTGACGACTTTAGCACTCTGGGTGTGTATAATGACAATACAGTACACACAAACCTTTAAGGTTAAAAAAATACTGGTATCAACCCAATTGTAAAAATGTCATTGGATTTTTCCCGATACTATTTTTGATCCAATCTCATATTGTCTTTTATTACAGTACTATCAGCATCCAGTTACCACAGATATACCTCGTGAAATCATGTTAAGTGGCATCATTCTGTGGACCTGAAACATCTTTGTGGTTTGTACAATAACTCGACCAACACATCAGGACACATCTGACCAAACCTCATAGTGCCCTTTCACAAAGCTAATTATGTTGAATGGACTTTTTTTTTGCCTCCAGATCATCCGAGCATGTGAAGAAGCACCATACATGCAAGGTTTCACCTGATAATTTCCTGCATTTGGATTCTTTTGTATTCTCTGCATGCTTGGTTGTTCTGGAGGCATGGCTTGACCAAGTTAACCTATTGACCTCCTGTGCAAACCCCTACTATAAGCATTCCATTAAAATACACACCCCACTGTGGAAGACTTATCATTATTTTCCATGCAGGTATCCTTGACCAAAGCGGTCTACTAAGAACCGACTCTTTGCTATGTATTATTTTTCACACTGTTGTATTATTTACCATTTTTAGTAGTTACACTAAAGTTTTTAATCCGGTTTTTGTCCCCTTTAAACAAAGGGTTGCCGGATACACCTCACACTCAGCAGTTGTTAATTTTTTTTTTGTGTTAGATACTGCTGTGGAATGGAGTTATTGGAGCAAAAAGATCATTGACCGGATGCCCTTCCTGACGTCAATCCACAGTTTGTCGGCGGTGGACCTAGCCCTTTGGCACCCATGCCCACATGCCAGGCAGCATATGCTGGATAGCCGCCATTAACCATCTCGCATAGTAGATCTGTCTCTTGTTCATTCTATCAGGGTAACACACTCCCTCCTCATCAGATTTCCTTAAAAATCCAATGGGGTTGACGGTTTTAGCCCGCTGACACCGGCCCTGGGACAGATAGTACTGGTTACCAGAATCAGTAGCAGGCCCTCAAATGGAAACCTGACCTGACCCTTACCTGACCTCACACTTTTCTTGAAATATAATTTTTTGAACCTGTTTGCAGAGCTTAAATCATTTGTTTTTAGCAATTGAAGGGTCTACCCTCTCTTGAGAAGATAACTAAATTTGGTACACTTTCTCTGGTGATCTAATGTCACACTGGATCCGTTACCAGCAGTCTACTTATGAAACCAACAAATACATCTTGTGGTCAGGTGCATGTAGTGCTTAGTTAGGGCACTGCCCTTGATTTTTTTGTTCCCTGTTGTAAAACCAAGTTTCTCTGAAACACAAGAAAATTGGAGAGAATTAAGAAGGCACGCTGCATGAGTGGAAGTGACTGACCTGGCTAGTGGAACATAGCCATGAGACATCAAATTGAGGTGATACAGTGAATTGTAATCCCTAGCAAAGGTGATTTCCATTGTAACAGCTTTGTGGAGGGGTATGTTCCATCCCTTTCAAGATGTTCACATATGATCTGTGACATCAGGTGTCTGACCAATGAATGCTGTTGGAAAGTCAAGTCCTTTGGACTGTTCCCTGTTAATTCTTTATAATGGCATAAAAACCTCTTATTTTTGCTTATTTAAAAATAAAAAACGAACCGGTGGACGCCTGTTTCGCACGTACCGGAGTCAAGTTCATACTAATTAAAATATACACTGTGCACTACTACTTTGTTTTAAATACGTCTCACTCGGCATAGCAATTACGAACAGCTCTAGCCCACGCTATTTTTTGGAAGCCATTTTGGAAATCTGCAAAAAAAACACTGTGCCTAATCTTTTGCTACGGTAACTTTCTGAACAAACCAAATGCCTGATATGTTCTTGGAATATCCTAAGGATCATTTTATAAGGAGGATGCCTGGCGAAATCAAACGAGAGTGCATTTTTTCCGTACTTAAGCTTAAGGTTTATGGGCTTGGGCATTGGGCGGGTAAACATCTAAGCATCCACCAGTGAACTCGCTGATTCAAGATGGCCTCTGAACCTCTAGCCTTTATTACTCGATCTCTAGTAGAGTGCCTTGAAACAAGGCTAGAAAGGATGTGTATAATTGCAAATGAAGTTAACCCATGGGCTCTTCCATTGGGAATTGTCACTTCCCCTGGAGGTCTCCACAAAGGGGTTTCAAATGTAGTTATCCATGGACTAATCATATGAAATCCATACTCATTGAGGGAAGACTTTACCTAAATTTTACACAGGTATTTAGCCCAGTGGGCCATCCTTTGAAATCCATACTCTTCTGTGAATACTGTCAATACCTAAATCTACCACAGAGGGAGTTGTATTTCAATGGTAGTATACCCATGGGCCATTCCATTTTGAAATCCCTCTCCCCCCTGTGGAATACTTCACTTAAATCTTACACAGAGGAGTGTGTTATGTCAAATGTAGTGACCCGTGGTACTTAGAAAAGAGTCTCTGATCCTCAAGGGTGTTGGGGGGGGGATTAGGCCACCAGGTTCAGCACACTTCTTGGCGAGCTTTATCGGTGAAAGTTCCTCCTAAGGTTTGCAGAGCTATGCCATAAGAATTGTAAGATATTCTATACATCGCCAAAAGGCAACACACTATAGTAGATTCACCCCTTTTTGTCACCAAGGAAA
The DNA here is from genome assembly GCA_023653785.1 of Ophioderma brevispina. Taxonomy (NCBI): domain Eukaryota; kingdom Metazoa; phylum Echinodermata; class Ophiuroidea; order Amphilepidida; family Ophiodermatidae; genus Ophioderma; species Ophioderma brevispina. The sequence continues at coordinate 55,399 of JAMKCH010000134.1, forward strand.
AATTTGGACAGCGTCGATTAGTTGGGATAAAATTGTGGCCCGATTCATCTTTTCAATGATGAACAAATAATCATGACTTTCTGAATGTTGAATTTTACATAGTGAGTGCAAAGACTTTTGTGTTACTCGTATCCAAACATGGGCGATCGAAGTCGGGTACCTAGTCCTGTAACATTGACTCCCACTGAAGCAAATCAATTAGTAGGAATGTTTTGAGAGTTAATGTAGCTATTTAAATGCGCTTACGTTGGCTTTAATGTGTTCATTAAGCATAGAACTGATTTTTCTCTGCTATCGACCTACATGTTCCAATAGATTAGTGTGGAATCATTTTAATTTACCCCCCCCCCCTTTCAATGCCCATACCTTGTCGAAAGCACAGAGGTACACAATGGATTCAATCTCTAACAAGTCTCATTGCAATCAAACATCATCAAACTTGTGTGAATGTACACTGCGACTCCATATTGGTGCAGCGTATTCTCAGTTGAGTATGGCAAAGCATTAACCGTTGATGCATGTACAAGTGTTGAAAGGATGCACCCCATCCAGTTCCTATCCTGCGAGCCTTCTGAGTAGATTGGCAGCGACTGCTCTTGGCAGAGGGCGACTGCCTTGGTGTGTTTATTGAAAGTAAGGGTGCAGTCCATTAGGTCTGCCAAGGTAAACTTTTGGTGTTGGGTCGTGTGACGGTTTATCTCCATCTAGAGAGATGTTAAGTTCTCTTTTTGCTCGATTGCAAGGTGAAAAACAGATCGGAAGAGAGTCTTGGGTTTACCCATCAGATCAATGTAAACTTTTTAACGGTTATAATAGAATAGAGTTGAGACGGTACTTGGGTTTTTCCGTAATATTGAATGTTAATCTTTTTTAAAGGTATAATAGAATCACTGTTCCTACAACTGCGATTTTTTTTTAAATCTACTGATGTGAAATAACACACCATTGCCACACACACAGCATTGTTTATTATTTTTGAGGGCATGACTACATGTCCTATTCACAGTTTACCACCTGTTGAATGCACTTATGTGAACAATTTGCGAGACCTGAGGACCACAGCTCAGCAGTTCATAATAGACAAAAGCTGTAAGGAGTTGTAACATGAAATCTATCTATCGAGTAGAGCCTAAAAAATCATAAAATTATGTTTTTTTTTTTTTTTTTAATTTTTTAGGTTTTTTCTTTTTTTAATTTAATAATTAACAAACTATAAATGAAGTATGACTTTGCCAAAGACCTTCTGCAAATCCCATCTTCAAATGGTGCAATTGCTTTGTAGAAAATTGAGTTCAGGCAAATTCCACACGGCAATCACAGCTGTTTGACCCATGCAAATATCGTTTAATTTTTAGAGGCAATTTTTAAGCCAGTGGTGACAACAATTTTTAAAAATCTTGCCAATAGGCCTACAAAGGTGATTACTTGTATGTTATAGCGCCCTCTATATGCCGTTCTCTATAGAGACGTGCTAACTAGATTTTTAAGAATTTTTTAATTTTTCTTTTTTTATAAATTATTAAATAATGCACAGAAAAATTGGAATAAAAAATCTATATTATTTGTCAAAAGTTGTCGCCATTGATAATTTGTTTTATTCCGGTTTTATCATAATAAATGAGATGTTTACCAGGCTGTGCAAAGGAAGGACATTTTGATGTGGCTGTCCATGGGGGGTGTGGACCATTATGCTCCAGATTAACCAAAAAAGTGTTTTGTGAAAAAAAGTAGCTGGAATTGTGTAAACTATTAGCATGCTAGAATTATGGAGTATATTTTGACAAATAATGAAATCCTTTCGTTTTGCAATTGTTTTGAAAGTCCAAAAACAGTCAAAATGTCCTTTCCGTTACCGTGGATTTGACCGTCAGAGTGCACACTGTGATGGCATGGACACTGCTAAAATTGAAAGGGCAATTGCCTCTGTATTTGTCTGTTGGAAGATGCATGATGCAACATTGCACAGCTTTTGAACCCCAAATTGTCTCTTTTATTTTAGAGCAATATTTTTTTAAGGCAGTGGCTGCAAAAACAGAAAAATCCTTGCGGGAATCTTGCCATATTGGCCTACAATTTTACAAAGGTCATGATTTGTATGTTATAGTTCGGGTGTCTCTTAAATTTGCAGATAAAAAATGGCAGATACCAAGCGTGCGAGTTTGTCATGATAGTGAGTCATCTTAATACTGGCAATATACTACGCTAACCTGCACGTCCAAATAATGAACTATAACAAATCCAGGAGACGAGCCCGTTACGTATGATGAAGTTATAGTGCACAGGAATGTCGAGTGGTTTTGACCTGTGACCCTTAACGATGGCTCTTAGAGCGGGGTTACTGTGGACACTTTTTTCACTTTTTATTGATCCACAAATGGCATAGCTATGCGGTCAATTAACAGCTTCTTTTAATATTTGACCCTATATGACCCCATTTTTGACCTTTGACCCCCTAGTGTGCACATAAGAAATAGCGCTTGTTTTCCCAGTGGGTTGTTCTTGTGAACACATTTGACATAATATCTACTTTGGTTGATGGACGTTATAGCTTTTGCAATTTAATTAGCTCATTTGCATATCTTACAGGGCCCCTGGGCCAATATTCTGTCACATGATTCGTCTGCACATTATCCCAACTTTTGCACAGACATCACCATATCCAGTTTTATTATCATTTTGAGATAACAAAGTTTTGCATATTAATTAGAGAATGCCCGCCATTTTGAATGGTTAAAATGAGGTTCCGATTTAATTCTTGTACAAGCTGTATACACTGACCACAGACGATGCTCATGCAGAATTTCACAGTAGTGCACCTTCTTCTGTAGAAGAGTAGGCTTCCAAGATTTTAGTTTTTGACCTCTAGTGACCCTACGAGAGGTCAAAGGTCAAACTATGTACACCCCGGATGTCGCCTGGGGTCGTGGTTCTTCTGACCGATTTTGGTCAATTCGCCCAGCCGTTTGGCAGAAGAAGGCGAAAAAAATATGGTCGGAAGAAGAGGATGAGACCAAGAAGACTAAACCGCTAGCATAAACATGCCCCGTTTCCATAAAGAAACGTGTTAAACTAGATTGTTAAGAAAAAAAAAAAATCATATTTGTGTCCCGCAATGAAATTAACTAAAATTTACACAGTATGTAGTAGTGGAAAAAGTAATCCAAATCAGTTTTGTCAAAAGTGGTGTCGCAGCGTATTGTTTTTTGTTTATCTTGCTTATCATAATAATGAGACTTTCAAACGCTGTGATGAGGGTTTGTGTGTCTGACTGTAGATCAGAATCATTTGCGGACAGATGAGGAGTTCCGCAATATCTGGAAAGTTTCATATATTACCTAAGAGTTAAGATTTTTGCATAAACTGAGTCTTTGGAAAGTGCATTAACCTAGTATTTAGTGACAAACAATACTTAATAACAGAACTCACCCCCAATCTTGCAATTTAAAAATATTTTTGTCACTAAAACTCATATACACCCATGCAAAATTGTATTGGAAGAAATGCATTGATGGGAAGACACTATACTGCCTCTTGAATGTTCCTGGGATTTCAATTTGAATCAATAGGTTTAAACAAATATGAAAAGGACGGTGTGTAATATACAATAGGGTACTGTTTTGTATGTATTGTATTTACATATTTATAGAAAGACCAATTCAATGTTTAACAGATCCTTATTTGTACAATACTTGTTATAACTGCGATAGGTAGTTACAGCCTTTTTTTAGATAGGTCTAAAATTGCTGCATTGCCTTGCAGTGAAAATTCTGAGGTGGGTGAAATTTGAAAAGAAAATATTCACTGAAATATTAAAAAAAAAAAAAAAAAAAAAAGGCAAGTTTTGTTTGAGAGAAGGCAATACAATTACTCCTGAACCTTTGTTGGCCTAGAAATCCTAGCTCTTGCAGAACCAAGGCTTACGTAATTGCGTAGGTAATCAAGGAAGCACTCATACGAATTCCCCTTACCCGAATTTGCAAAAATGCCCCCTAGCTCTGGAACACATATTTCTCTTGACATGACCTGTGAACACAACTCTTTTTACACTCCATAGGGCCTTGGGCCATGGGTTCTTCTGACCAATTTTTCGCTTCAAATCGGACAAACCCGTTTGGCACTAGAAGATTTTGAGGCAAGGTCCAAACAAAGAAGAGGAGGGAAACATGGAAATGACCGTATATGATATAATTAGTAATATTTCACTGGAAAGACCTAAATTGTTCACTGGAAAGACCTAAAATTGTGTAATTGCTCGCCCCTTTCATCAAGGCGTTGCACTGTTTTTTTAATATTTGGTCCCTGTAAACGATGTGGTAGAGTGCCCTCTCACTTGGAATTCTGCACATCGCCTTTCCACTTACTGATTAGTTGTGCTATCTCTGATTATGGAGTTATAAGTTGAAAAATTTTAGTAAAGGGGCAAGTTCAAATTTAGTTTCACAGTGGTATAATACGATGGAGTTATTATAGTAAATATAACTAGAATAACCCAGTTCAAATATTAAAAGATGCTTCAATTTCAATTGAATTGGTCTCATAATGTTGGCCCCACAACATGTTGTGGATGGCCTATGTGGATGACTGCTGTCTTGATAGCCAAAAGAAATCTCATTATCCCTCTAAACAAACAGAGTAGTCATTGATCTTCTATTATATAACAAGTAAGTCGATCCTTGCAATTTGATTGGAGGATTAACTGTCATAAGTCATTCAATAAATGATATATTGAATGCTTACGTCACATACCGTGCATTTTTTTTTTCCATTTGGCATGCATTTTTGTTCCATATTGCATGCCTCATGCGTCTTCACAAAATAGGTCACTTAATACACGCACATTTCGGAACTTCGCCCTAGCTGTGATGCAGTATTATGATGTGGTGCTGCAAGATATGTTTTCAGCAGGTTCTACTTGGAATTCCCGACCATGGAGTTTTCGTCATTGCAAGTAGTAGGAGATGGTAAATGTAAGTCAACATTTAGGCCTAGCCCGGGCTAGATCTAGGGCCTGGGTCTTGCCACTCATCAGTCATTGCACTCACTGCACTTGGCTAGCCTATCCTAGTCCTAGGCTAGCCTAGGTTAGGGCTCTTAGCATAGCCAAGCTAGTCTTAGCCTAATGACAAACATCTACTTAGATGTTATATAAAACAAATAATGAATGTTTTTCATCGTGCAATGGAAAGAATATGTTCATTCGTTGAAAGATAGATGTTCCATTCAACTCGACTAATGCCTCATTGAATGGAACATTTCATCTCTCAACTCATGAAAATATTCTTACCATTGCACTCAAACATTCATTATTTGTATACAATTCTAATGATGGGCACATTGAAATACAGAAGTTACCTATGGTATGCAGCCTACTTTTACAAAATACAATTTTTGAATAGTTTTCATTTTTTCTGAGAATATTCAATATGTCCACTGTTAGTTTATCATATTTTCTTTCAAAAAAAAGGTCAAACAGTCAACTTTGCATTCTGAAGTAAAAGTCTTGACTCCATCTAAGATCAAGATATTCATGCAAGGTAGTCTTATCAACATCGCACTGGCAAGAGTATAGAACGGGTGTCCAAACTGCGGCCCGCAGGCCATTTGCGGCCCGCTAAGAGCTCTCATGCGGCCTGCGAGGTACTAACCAGAAAAATTAAAATGCAGAAATATCTTAATAGATTTTTAAAAAAGATGTCATTTGAATTAGTTAATTTCATCAATCTGAAACCGAACTTTTTTAACATTGTTGGAAATTTGTCCAATTTCATCAATTTGAAACCAAAATTTTCAAAAAAATTGTGGGGGAAAATTAGTCCAATTCCTCAAAATGAAGCAAAAATTCTTCCAAATTTGCTAAAAGGTCAACAAAAATGGAAAATTTGTGATAAATTTTACCAAAAATCTGCGTATCTTCTATTGCTGTGGGTCCCTTTTTCGGCAAATATTGGTATAGATATGGGTCCTATACTCCCAGACTTGTAGGCCATCATAAACCAAATTTGAGAACCCTGATTACTTGTTTGTGGATTTAACCAATGGGGCCTGTGTGTCAAAAAGGTTGGACACCCCTGGTATAGAACATGAATGCCACGTTATAATGCTGGTTACAATGCTGGTAGCAGTACAACAAAATGCTGGTAGTTCTTCCTTATCACAGTCGCCGGTCAATCAGCTTTGGTTCCACAGATGTTTCTGGATGTATTGTTATACCACAATTTGCTTTGACATTTGCTTTTGTTGGAACTATTGTGAAATTCCGTACAAGCTGAAAGGGAAAAATCGAAAAGGGAATTTATATTTTGACATTATTTTTGAAATGCAGGACATGTATGTACATACCTTTCTTTTTGATTGAGAGGGGACAGTATATCAAATAGACTTTTCAGAGTTTCATCTTGAAATTTCATAACCGGGTGGTATTTCAGGGACTAGTATAGTAACTCACATGACCAAATCCGATAGGAGGAACCACCAAAATAAACTACAAAAAGCAACACTTTGTACCGGTTATTGTGATGTTGTGACCACAACTTGTTATGTGAATGCAAACTGTCTCTTACTTTTAGAAGAATTTAAAGCAGTCATTATCATGACTGATATAAGTAGGGACATGCAAGAGCTATCACCCCTGTCAAAATAAGAAACATCCATGGCAGGAATCTTGACATATAGGCCAACAAAGGTCATTACTTGCATGTTATAGTATACAAATATATACTGACATGAGAGACTCTTGTTAAAACTATGGACCCGAGGTGACTGCAATAGTGCTATTTTGCTGAGGGGCGAAGCCCCGAAGCAAAATAGCACTTTGCAGTCACCGAGGGACCATAGTTTGAACAGGAGGCTCGAATAAAGGCAGTATATATTTGTTTTATATACGTCATTCATATATTCATTGTTCATTGATTGGTTAAAAGATTTTATAAAACAATGAGGTAAAATTGAGATTTAGCCTAGCCTAGCCTAGCCTAGCCTAGCCTAGCCTACCAACATGACCCATGCCGGCAGTCAATATTGCAGTGTTGTCGTCACCCTACTTACAGACTAAACCCCATCAAACATGGACAGGCTGTTCTTAATCTGCTTTTCACACTTTCATCTTCATTTCTTGATCACTTAACAGCTGGAATCTTGGCTGATTTGTAGCCGTACCGTCACTCACTGCATTTTAGCGTGTATCCATCCTGTTGACAATTTTGTTTGTGATGATCATGCCTACAACCAGGGCGACATGCTAAAAAAAATTGGAAGCCTCAACTATCTTTTTTGGAAGCCGTTAATAGTTCTTTTGAGAGCCGTACATAGTTCTTTTGAGAGCCGTAATAGTCTTTTTCCTGCAGAATGGTATGTGTATATTGAATCATGGGGTCCACTTTTAACCAATCACGAACAAGATAATTGAATACGTATATAATATCCAATATTGACTGCTATGAGGGCACGGTTAAACTATAAGGGCCCAAGGTGATCTCGAAACCATACTATGCCCGAGGCGTAAGCCGCGGGGCATAGTATGTTTTCGATATCACCGAGGCCTATATTTCAACCATGCTCCGAAAAAAGCGTCAATTTGTTTTATATACCGAAGATATCGATTCTTGTCAACTTATTGGTTAAAAGGACATTCTAATAATAAGCCAGGCTACTAAACACAGGCCTATGACAGGTATGTGTAGGCATGGCAATGCATGCCATGACTTTGTGTAACTTAGGGTCAAAACTTGTGAAGAATTAGCATTCAACCTTTCTTGTGGTTGAGGAAGTGATGTTTTGGATTCCAAAACAGATCACACCGTAATCGACTCCTTGCATTTTTTTTTCGGCAAGATGCGTACAACTCTCCGAATTCAGCCAACGTTTACACACGGCCTGCAGTGGCCGTTAATCGGTGGCAAATTATAATCCTCGGATATCTTCAACGGTGTATTTTATACCTGCCGTTTGGTATTAGCCCTATGAGCTGCATCTCTGATTCCTGTCAGATCTTCATCTACAAGCTCAGAGCATGAATACATCCTGCGATTCAGCCATTTCCTTGCCAAGCCCGCATCAGACTTGCACACATTTTGTTACACTCCGTAACTGTCAGTTCGGCATACCGTCAAAATGCGATCTCTTACACCATGCAGCTTCAATATGTACACTCATGATACCAATAGTTCGTACGACAGTCTTTTACGCTCGGAAGAGGTGTCCCGTGCATAGTTCATAAGCTATGCCCGCTCTTCCCAGGCATAGTTCATTTTTGGTTCAATTCTTAAAGCTAGTTGAATTTACGCCTCCACTTTTAACCAATCAGATGACAGGGATCTATATATGAGGTATATAATGCCCACTATCAACAAAATCTGCAAGCAATCTGTGTAAAAACACTAGATTTTACAGAAAATTGTGTTTTGCCTGCAGTGAAATTTCACAAAATTGCACAGATTACACATACCATGGTATCCCAATCGGTTATTAAACTGCATTAATGTTGATTTTATTTTGTTTATTCTGGTTTTGGTCATAATAAATGACTTTCACCAACAGACTGGAAGTAGCAATGCCATTTTATTAAAACCTAATTTGTAATACAGTAATACTGAAGTTAACATTACTCGGTAGGGCCTCAGAGAAGGATGTTAAAGAACCTCATTTTGTGTCGATTTTATTGTCCTGCAAAATATAGCATTAGAGCTTTTAGGAAATTATGCATTTTAAGGTTAGAATATGAAGAAAGGTGAGGGTTAAGGGTTTGAACTTGTGTTTGCAAAATGAAGGATGAATGACATTAATGAAAGATAATGAAGCACCTACACTTTACCTCAGATAAAAGTAAGGACAGTTCCTTCTGTCTAATCTCCGCCTATGGTGAATAGTCTATAAATGTTAACATCCCGTTATTGAATTTACTAATCTACCATATGAACCGAACATTAGCACATTTTTTAAAGAGTGGCCCAGCGTTCAAATTATTTTTGTAGATTTTTGCACATTTGTGGTTTGTGATGTCTAGGAAACTTCCTATTAATGAGCACTCAATATTTCATAAAAATGGATTTCGTAATTGTAATTGGGGATTACCGATCTAATTCACGATGGCACTGGAAACGTCAAATGTCTGTCCTGCCATTCTGAAATAGTTTGATTTCACAATAATGACCCAAACTTATTACTTTGGTCAACCAACACAACAGCTAAGAGATAGTGTGTATACACTTACATTGCGTTATTTCATATTGGCGGTACGTTTCCAGCAGCCGTTGAATTAGTTTCGAGCTTTACAATTCACAGGTACAGTTTACTAGCAAATTACCTGTGAAACTGTAAAAAAAAGTTTGGGTGCTCGTGAAAAAAAGTGCTATTATTCTTTTAAGCTTGAGCATGTTCTACTGGAGTGTTGAAAAAGATTTTTTAAGCTATCCAATTTTTTGCCAAATGGTAACAGTGTTGATATGATGCTACGCTCACAACTAAGAGCAAAATCAGACATATACCAAAATTAAAACATAATGGCTGGTATTCTATAACTTTAGACCTGGGTTTAAACCAGGGTTAGTCCTAAAAGAGTGGACCTTTTTCCTTTCAAAATATTGTTAAAGTTTAATGTAATGGGTGAGAAAATTTCTCATGGATGGGCTGTTCTCGGCCATACATGAGGAATTATCTCACCCATTACAGCAGATTTTAGAGTATGTTAGAAGGCAAAAAAGCGGCACCAGGTAGGACTCAGGGCTGGAAAAAATGTATAATTTCCCGGGAAGAATAATCACATTCCCATGTAGTTCCAAACCATTCTTATGTATTCTTTGTCTGAAAAAGTCAAAATTTCCCTTCACAAATGGTCAAATGTCCAGGGAAGGAGCTTCCTAGATTCCCCACTTTTCCACCAGGTAGGACTAACCTTGGTTTAAACCCAGGACTAAAGTTAGACTCCCTTTCAGAATACCGTACGTACCAGCCATGACTAATAGTTTTCTACTAATTGTGCCTTCAATCTTTGCTTCCTGGCAGAACAAATTACAGCTGTCCATTCTTGACTTACCAACACATATCCTCGTTCCATGTCCAAAAGGCAGTGAAGCAAATGGGTGGTATTTTTTATTGGGGTCAAGCCAGCGTTCTGGGGCGGAATTCCTCAGGGTCATCAAAGATGTTCGGATCTCGACCAGCAGTGTAGAAGTTGGTTGAAATGTGTGTCTATGAAAAGAGAATATCCTTGTGTCAAAATGTTGTTGCATGGAGATTGGGATTTGGACAATACCAAAACACCTGTGCCTTTTGGTGGAAGCTCAGGAAGCTCAAGTGCAGTCCTGTACACTAACAAACAAATGTGCAATTAACTTGTTTGCTATCAGCTATTGCAGCCAAACCTGGACAAATTGTAGGAGGGTACAAGCCCCTACTATCCATGTCATTCAGTTATCAAGGAAGCTCTCCCGGGTCTGTCATTACTCATTGGGCGCAGTATTTATAAAATTTTGTATTGTTCGCTGCAAGCAGAGCCAGTGGCGACGCCAGGGGGTGGCATGGGGGTGGGCATTTCCCCCCAAAAAAATCTTTCTTGCCCCCCCAGTTTTTTTTTTTTTTTTTTTTAGAGCAAAATGACTAGCAACCTGAGGAACACCACAAAAAGGTATTTGTGTTGTTAGATCTAGGAGCACTTTCCTGTAAACACATTAAGGCAGGGGTCTGCCTCATGATTTTTGAAAAGTGGCAAAAAATGGCATTTAGCTTAGGGATTTAAGGGATATTCATAAAATCGTTTGATGCAGTCAAGTGGTTAAAGTATCAAGTGCAAGGACAATTTTGGTACAATCAATTTTTTATATTATCATCTTGGAAGGATAAACACTCATATTTGTAATGTGCTTGATTTTTTTGTTTAAGCACAATATCACTGGCAACGTGTAGTTCATAAAAAGAAAAAAATGCTAAAATTAATATGAATTAACCCACGTCGTTGGTAGTTGGGATCCTTGAAGCTCCTGTCCTCCTCTAGAAGCCTGGCAGTAGCTAATGTAATTGGAAAAACCTGTTCAATTTATGGAGAGAAAACAAAATTTTGAATTGTGAATAAAATAACTTCGGATTAGGAAAAAGCAGCCAACCAAGGATTGTCTTATTCATCGTCCCATCACTTACGCATGTCGAGAAAAAACGCTTTTGAAGATTTGGCGATTTTAAGTTGCCCCCATACGTTAATTAAACATATTTCAATGTAACTATTGACAGTTTGCATCATAACATAAGTTGATAATAATAATAGCAGTTAATATAGTGCTCTACAAAGAACATGGTGCTTTACAATTGCAAAACTGAAGAGAAAATCAGTCCGTTGGAAAAGAGGAGTTTTCAACAGGCATTTGAGATAGAGCCTTGAAAAGCCTTGTCACCCGCTAGGTTTCGAGCATGGTACTTTGAGCCTAGTGCCTCGGAGGAAGATACGAGGGGAGATTGAGGGATACGGAAGATCCTAGGAAGAACATGAATCTGAAGGGGACTGGTGCTAGAACACGTCGTGCTTTACCCTTTACTCCATTAGTTTATGGGAATCTGTCAGAAAGACTCATATTGATCCTGAAAACACTCACCATCATACCATCTGGAACTAACTGACACCCATTGAATGAATTTATTGGGCATTTAAACTTGGTCTTATTTTCCAGAGTCCTACTTTTTGATGTAATCAGATATAGAATAAAAGTGTATTGACATGCAGGCTTAGCCCAAGACCCTAATTAACTGATTTTCTCTTCTCTCACACCCTGTGTGTGGGCATGACACCCCGTAAATTTTTTCTTACACACAGTTATTGCTTTAGGCACCACAGTATAGTAGTGCATCTTGCACATTTAAGTGTGAGGAAAATCTGTTACAAGCCTTAGCTATTCCATACATGCACACATTTCCAAATTCTTTGTATATTTATAACAAAATTTAAAAAAATGTTATCATAGAATTTTTTCTTCTTCGCCAGAATGCTTGTAATAACATCTGTCATCAACGGCTGACCATATTTTTAAAGGAGAGAACTTAATGGATCTTATACTCGTATACGGGCCTTGTGTAGTATTATTACCTACCTTGGTGTCCCTTGCAGCACTGCCCTTACTAAGGCATGTTGTTGAGCTTTCAGTGTTTGGGTGTGGTGCCTTTTGGCAAGACACGCCTGACTTCTTGGTGGAGCTTTTCTTGAACTTGAGTTTTTTGCGTTGAGCGAAGGTGATTGCCCATTACTTGTATGTGAGTCCTGTATGTAGGTAAAATGTAGCAAGGTGCAGTCCATTATTGTAAAAAAACTCTTGTGGCAATCATTATTTGTATATGTGAAAATGTAAGACCCACTTCAGGTAGCAGTATGCCTGTTTGTAGAATCCATCATACAAGATCCTAGTCACAACAAGAATTTGGCAATATTCTTCTTTTTTTTTTTTTAAAATATAGTTTTAGGGCTTTTTGTTGTAAAAGCAACAGTTTTTATAATGACACGATTATGATAATCATACAAGGGCACTTGTTTGTTGTTTTGTTTGTAAGACATTTCCACCAAAATAGTTTTATATAGTGGGGCTGAGAATACCTGGTCTGCAAAGTCATTTTTAATCCTCCAAAGTACTTGATTGATAAGCTCAGTGAACCACCAACTTGTTAGACTTCTCCAAAGCATTTGACAGTGTCCCACCAAAGTCTTCCGGAAATTTCATTATTTACAAAGTACAATAACAGGCTTCTGCTGCAATGGAGACCATCTAGACACAACCTTTTTATAAGGGTCTCCAAGGACTATACGGGCCATTACTTTTCCGCGTTACATAAATGATTAAAAGAAGATTGTTTGTAATGACTGTGTCATATACAGCTCGGGAATATAATGGAGCATTTTGACCAGCTTCTAAAAGGTTAAAACAGCGCAAATTTGCAGAAGTGGCTGATTGAGTTAATGCCTTAATGCCTTATATTAATAAAGACCTCTATCAAGAAAATCCCCCTTACTTTACTTCACATTCAATTTTGTGTGGTAAACCCTTAGAAGAAGTGACCTCTCTTCTACCCTCTTTAGGATTGGAACTTGGGAAGCCAATTGAAAATGGATGCTCACAGGGACAAATATAAGAAGACCATTTACCAAGGACGTCATGGCTTGATGGAGTTTAATGCCCTCATGCTTATGCCTTATATTAAGAAGATCTCTGACAAGAAGAATCATCTTACTTCAACCTTCATTTCATCAGTGTTCAAACCCTAAGATGGAGTGACAATCTCCCCCCCAATTCGGAGTGAACTTGAACAATTGAAAGGGATGCTCATGGGGGACACATAATTAAAGAAAACACATTGTACCAAGGCTTCAATGCCACAACTTATTAAATGCGGTAAGATCTCTACTAATGGCAGCAAGCATGGTTTGGGATCCTTACTATTTCCACAGGTATTTGAAAATGTACAAAAAGACCTGCCTGCTTCTGTATGAATGATTTTGGGAGCAGAGCAGTGTGACCAATACATGCTATCAAGATCTAAAATTGGGATACCCTTAGTGAACGGAGAAGAAAGAGTCACCTTTTCAAAGGAGTTGCAAAATCAACAATGATCTGGTGGGGATTAACAAGTATCAATACCTTTCTCCGCCATCAACAAATGTATGCAGAAGAGTCAGCAACAGCAAGAAACTCCAAGAACTTATCAGTACCAACGATATCTACAAATCACCAAATCTACAAATTTTCCTCTCATCGAGGGCACATGTGGTCCAGTGATAAGTGCCTGACTCGCACGGCAAAGATTTGTGAGTTCGAGCCCTGTTTAAGGCAACATGTTTCACCCTTGAGTAAGGGGTTTTACAAAACTTTTACCTCCATTACTACTCCTCTTACCCAGGTGTAATAAATGGGTTCCGGCCATTATTCTATGTCGGGAAGCTAACAGACTCGCTACAGGAGTTGTGGCAATTCCCCTACGGCACCCTTTACGTACTTTAACTGCAACTGGCAATAACCCTGAAGCGGGCCTAAGAAACAAACAAAAAACATTTTTAAATACCATGTCATGCACGTTTCAGCACCAATCAGTTTTCAGATGTTTTTCAACCATCGCCGAGGAACTCAAAAAATTTTAAAACATCTTGCCCATTTCTTTTTTCAATCCTTGCAGTATTGGCATCTTCACTAATATGCCATGCAGTTTGTTGGTTTTTTCATGGTATTGCAGTGTACTGGGACCGAACACGGTACCACAATCAATATTTCAGTAGGCTTTTCTCGCTCATGCAGTCGGAAACCTCTTTGTGTAAAACAATAATACCACGTATTGTGTGGTATTGCGTGTCCACCCAGTGACCATTGAAAAATTCCAAAACTGCACTTTTGGTTTGGGAAGGTTTGCCTCTTTCGGCGCTCTGAGCTCATGCCATTTTTTTTACACCTCTTTTTTTTAACAAGCGAGGTGTTAATGAAAGAGCAAGACCTAGGCACAAAATATATTTCGAAAACTTCAAATGTCTGACTTTGAAACAATACGGAGCGAAAACTGCCTGACAAAAGATCCTTTGTGTGGCAGGTTTATGTCTGATTTTCTAAAGACCCAGTGACATCTGGAAGCTGTCATTAAACAAGAGAAAACATGCCCATGTGACCTACTCTATTTACCGGTCCACAGCTCCTCCGTAATTTCTTTCTGTCACATTGCCCATACATTTGTGCTGGTGTCAACTTGTTTTGTAGAACCAAGAAGGCAATAATGTCCCATCATCATATCTTCTCCCTTTGCAAACCTTCTTGGCTTATGCAGACAATTTTTTCATCTATGTAACCTTTTGACTACAAGAAAGAAAAAGTTCATAAATAAGCGACATGAGGCATTTTCCAGAATTGTGTCGACAATTCCTTTTTTTTTAATGGGATTTTTGTATATTTAGAATGCTTACCAACTATAACCAATCATATTGATTCATCACATCAGAAGTGAATGACGCTGAAACGCTGGCAATCTACTATCGTGTTATGTCATTCTGCATATTGTTTATCATGCTCGATCGTGCCTTAGATAAATATCTCTGACATGTGGGTATACTCTTGTTAATTCTTGAGAAACACGGGTCATCAATCATGGTGTATTAGAAATCCGTAAAATAAAACACGAATGGTTGAAGCGGTTGAATAGCCAATATATTTTTGCTTGCGGCAGATAATAGGTTTATTTGATTTTATTTCAATTTACCTTGTACAAAAAGGACATTCCCATGCCTTATTGGACTTAACCAGTGGATTATGACTGTTGAATCACTTCCGAAGTTTTTCAGAAGAGTCGATTACTTGATTTCTCCCATTCAGGGTTTGAAGGGCATCGAAGAACTCTTGATTCTCTTTCTTGAGCACTTTCTCTGTAACCAAGTTGAGTTTTTTGTCGTAGAAAAATGTTGCTGATGCTGTGTTAGAGCAAAATAGAAGTATTGTGAAATAGAAGTAATTGCCAGCATGTTCATCTACATAGTTGGTAATTCTTAAACATCTGTGAAAATGTAAGCAATTTCATTGGTTCATGCCTGGGTTTAATTCGTTTAATTGACTCAGGTAGTACGCGCTGCGTATTGAAGTTATAGGTTGAAGCGCTCGCGTCATACCGCGTTTTGCTACTTTCGCGCGCGCCTGCCTACGTTGCATCTCGTTGCGTATGATCGTTGCGTTCAACGGGTTGTTCGATTGTTGTCACTGGGTGGTGGCAGTCCTTTCTTGTTGTACTTAAGCCGTAAAGCATCGCGAAATTGGGTTAAAGATTACCTTATATGATAAAGATGTTTAATAATGAGAATAAAGGTATGATTTTGGGAACCGGTACTCTCTTTACGACGAATTGAACCCGGCGACACCATTATTTTTGCGTGGAAGAACTCGGCCTCCGGCCTCGTTCTTCCACTTAAAATAATGGTATCGCCTTGGGTTCAATTCGTCGTAAAGAGAGTACCGGTTCCCACAATCATACCTTTATTCTCTAAATCTTAGCACTATTAATGGCAAGATTAATAGTTAAAAATTTGCTACAACTTTGAAACTTGCACAAATTATAGTGCTTTTACTTTCCTTGAGTCAGTGACATCAGCGTGGTTATGCAGTGGTCACAGCATTATATCGCGGGCGTAGACTCAAAGCGCTAGCATACGCATGCCTGTGTATAAAGGCGGTGTGTAAAGAACATGCAAAACATCCATCTGACTGTGATGACGTCACTGACTGGAGGAAGATATATGACTTGTATATACTTTTGCTATTGCTTTAAAAGCCTATAGAGCATTAATATTTAAGGAATCCCAATTTTGGTGGTCATAAAAGTGGACTTAGCCGCTACAGATACACTGGTGGAGTGGAGGGATATTTTGTTCATGGACTGTTATTTGCTGAAGCTTCAAAAGTTTTGTTCATCTGCAGAGTTCGTAAGTCTTAGCAGTATTAATAGCAATATTTAATATAGTTTAATATTTGCTACAACTTAACCTTGCAATAGCACAAATATTAGAGACTTTGTTGTTGTTTTTTGAAGCCTAGGATAGCATTAATATTTAGGAATCAAAGTTTGGTGTCTAAAAGTGGCCTTTTCCTACAGACACACACTGGTGTAGCAGTGGCGAGCCAGCTTTTTTTTTCAGGGGGGCACATATATTTTCAGGGGGAAAGCATATATTAAAATTTGTTAGTATAGTATATGGCCTATGTAAATCACTAATTTTTCAGGGGGGGGTCAAGATTCCCCACGGGGGGGGGGGGGTTTTTTTTTTTTTTTTTTTTCTGTGGTGGAGTGGATATTTTTTTTTTTATCTTGGACCATTATTTGCTAAAGCTGCAAAAGTTTTGTGCCATCGAGGGACTGTCACCTTGAACTGCTGGACAATGTTATTTCCAGAAATGCTCTGATAAAGTAGACTTATTACTGACAAAGATCTCCATGGACTTGTTATCATGGAACTTTTAAGGTAGAAGCTACCTTTTTGAAATCTTCGTTGTGGAAGTGCCTCATCATTGAACTACAACTCCTTTGAATTCTGTACACTATAAATCATTCCAGCGACGAGGTCACTTCTAGATCGAGTGAGTTTTTATTTTAAGGATGCTAATATTTGTTCATAGTTTGTGTAATTGTTTTGGACGTTCCAAATTCTTGAACCAATCCCTTTGATCAACAAAAATAATATAAATTGTTGTTACAAACAATTTCAGATCATTTGTGCACAATGTTCATTTCTTTGTGTTTAAAAAGGGTATTTCTAACCTTGGCTTGCTTTCACAGGATACCTGGAGGATACCATAACAAAAGGAATGTTTGAACAAAAGGAATATGTTTTGTTAATATATGTTTTATCTTTGTCATTTGAATGAACACAGTACTTACTCAAATGGGGTAGAGATGCCATTCTAAAGTTTGTCAGCAATTTTTCTTGGATTGGGTACTTATGTGAAGAACCTTGAAAGGTTATCTTTGCACCAACCAAACAGCCCTTGGATAACTGCTATTAATGCTCTGATTATGCTTTTGACATTCAAAAAATGCATGAAGATCCATAAAAGTTGTGCACAATCGCATGACAATATATAAAACCTACATTCCATTGCCCACTTGTAAAGTTCATCCTCGATATCAGGAATGACACCATCTGGACGTCGGATTGATCTCAGCTTGTCAATCAGTTCCAAGACCACACTGTGCATTGTGCTGACATGTTCCACTAGAGCGGTTGGTTTAAGGATGCCTTTGCTAACTGCAGAACGTAACTTGTGCCACTCCTCTCCTTCACTGAAAGACAAAGATGTGAATTTTAAATTTAGAATAATTTATGGGTTTAGCCTTTACGGGATGAGAACAGATATCAATGGAGTGGTAATAGATATATTGGTGCTAGTAAGTCTTTTTGGCCTTAAGAGTCTGCAATTCCAATGTTGACTGAAACATTTGCATTGCTTTTGTGAGAAGGGAAGGATCCAAAATACTTTTGTAACACACCGATAAAGAAAGTAGTACTGGCCCACGACCTCGGGTCTTGACCCGAGACCCTTCATTTATCCCACTTTCATTCTGGGCCCTCGGGCCATACTGACGTGTTTTTATTAGCTCGTGAATCAATATCCGAGACTTAAGTGTCCTGTTCGCCATCTATATTGTGGAGTACCCCATATACCAAACCATACACAGCTCACCTCGATCCTCAGCTGAGATTCTGTTCAGGATCACCCTCTGTACCTACCCCAGAATGGGAGGAGGTGGACTATCTTCCAGCTTGTACTCTTGCAGTAGTCCACAGGGTAGCTGGGAAGCTTGGGTTCCAATGTGGTCCAGTGGTAGCAGAGGACTAGTAGGGGCAACTTGAACTTGGGTTCCTCTTGTCCCTCCATTGGGGGTTCCAAACTCCTTGGGATTGTTTGGGGATTTCTCAGAAGGTTGCTTCCTTCTCAGTGATGACCTTTTCCAAGTCGTTAAGGACTTCTGACGAGGTTTTAGATTGCTTCCTGAGGATGCGTGCCATGCATGAATGCAGACATTGCCAAGCACTTGCCTATAGTAGATTCATCCAAAAGCGATCTTCCAAACACGTGACCAGATCGTTCCACTGGTCAAGACAGGAGGTTCTCAGTCGAAACGGAAATGAATGGAGCTTAGTAAGTCTATAGAGCTCACACAAAACAAGGAAAGGAGATTAATTTCTCTTTACGTTGCAATTCACATTGCCGAAATCACGGGTGGTTATTTAGCATGCTATCATGGGACTAATACCACAATACTCGTCTGTATCCGCTTACCTCAATAACCATGATTACTCGCGGAAATAAGAACGATTAGATAGCTGCTGCGTGATACAAGAACATGGTCACATTGATGTGAACATATGTATAGATGTATACAAATAAACTTTACTGTCACGGAGCAGCTATCGACTTTAATAAACGAAAGATAATGGTACATCATCATTTTGTCCGATCACCCCCGCCCATCCCAGCATAGAAGATCGTTTTTCGATGAATATACTATACCAACAAGATGCCTCCTTCTAAATACTCGGTCATTTAGAGGATCTGATGAGGCTTTTGGAATTGGCAGTTTCAACCAGTATGTCTTCTTAATGATGATTACCCATGATCTTTGTCAGGCTTTGAGTGATGAGGCTCTGTTGGATGACAAGGATGAAGTGACAGTCCTGGCTTCCCTGTAAACTATCAGTCAGAGGTGTCCATGGCCAGATGCCACACTTGAAAGAATTCCTGTGCTTCGTACTCATCTTAGCAATAACCTGGTGTCCGAGCTGTCGAAGATCAAACTGGTCAAGCGGGACATCCTCTTTGGGGATTCATTCTGTGACACCTTGCTTGCTGCTGCAAAAATTGAGTAGAGAGTCAAGGTTGCTTCGAAGTCATACCACAAGAGTGACTCTGAGTGAGAAGGGAAAAGGCTCCTCTTCTACTGATTCTTTGCTCCCCTTCTAAACCCAAGTCACCTGCAGATCCTGCTCCTTGGCAGCAGGGTGCTGTGGCCAGGTCGGGCAAGACTTCTTTTTCTAAGGGTAAAGGCCCTAAGAAGACGAAGAATGGCCGCTCCTGAGGGTGTGGCGGCTATCTGGCTGTCACCTCTCCACCTCTGGTTGGTGGCCATTGTAAATTCTTTGCATGGAAGTGGCCAACATGTGGTCTCTTGGGCTACTGTCTGGAATTTATGGCAGTTTCTCCAGTGACCTCCACCCCGAGGCTTACACCTCTTCCCAAGGATGTCAGTCAGAAAGTCATGCTTCTGGTCTTGACATTACTCTCATAGGGCACCATCTTTTGAGGAGGCTTCAAGTCATCTTTCTTTCTTGCACCCAAAAAAGATTGGCAACTGGTGTCCCAAATTCTTCATCTTCATAAGTAATAGTGTATCCCACAGTAAAGAGTATCACTGCAATTGAGATTACAGCATGAAAGGCAACAAAGGAGTGGGTGAAGATCATGCAGAACAGGAGTATAATACAGTGCTCGATGTGCAAGTAAAAAACATTACCAGTAGGCTAATGAAGCTGGATGCTGTCAAGTACTTGTCGGAATGCTTCAACGGACTGGGCTGCAACTAGAGATGGAAGAAGAGCATTCCACAGCATGATGGTATGAGGAAAGAACGAGTACTCTAAGGCTAATATTCTGAGGCGAGGTTGCACATATATCTGTCTGTGGCCTCTCAAGGAGTCAATATTTCTAAGGTAGTCACTTGCAGGAATATCCACAACAGATGTAACAATCTTGTAAAACATCAGCACCTGTGATGTTATCCTTCTCTGCTGCAGAGATTGCCACTGAAGCATTCAAAGCATGTCACTAACACTACTGGTACTGGTATGTCGATAATCACTGGTGACAAATCTGGTGATCTCAATATACCTTTGCGTATGAGGTGCCCAAGCATATGAAAAATACTCAAGAATTGAACGTACAAAATTCTCATAACACTTGGTCTCTTAACCTGAAAGCTCTAAAAGTTTTTATCACACTGAAGAAGTTCAGGTTGGAAACATTGCCCCAAGGGTTCCCGGGAGAAGGGGCGCCCATTCTGTTACTGGAGAGTCAAGCCTTCTGTGAGTTTTTTCTCGTTCCTCGCTGCTGACAGGAGATCCACTTACTGTAGGCTTCTGCGTCCCAACTACTGGTGGTGTGGCAAGAGAGCTTACTTTCCATCAAGAGCATCTGTAGCTCAGGTTGCACAGATTTCATTCCAAATTGCTCTGTCTCCAACTGAGAATCGTCTAGTGTGAGAAATTACAAGTCAGCTATCCCAGCAATGCATAGGAATATAGTGGTTGAGAGGTTTGGTATATCTCCCAAAGGCATGTTCAATTTGATACCTCCGAGCTGCAAGGTGGTCCATACTTGGGACCTTAGTTTCTGGCATGTCCCCCTTTTGAACCAATGAGGGAGTACACTACCTTCTTCAGGAGGAAAGGCGGAAAGTGCAATATAGTTATGTCCTTCGCATAATTTGTGTTGTGCAACCTTAAAGGTGCATTTCGCGATTCTTGCACCTTTTTTGGAGTTATGGTTCGCTATATACCCTTACCCCTTTTTGTTTTTAGCATCCTGTAAGTCGTGTATTGTATAATTTCTGTTTGCAGAAATGACATAAATGTGAATAGTGCAGGGATGATTGGATTTACACATTCGAATAGGTATAGATATAATACTAAGGCTAACGGTTCGGGTGATGTAAAAAATGATGAAAAATCTCAACATTTTTACATAACGGTTGGGGGGGGGGGGCAAGGCTAGCTGTGGATCATGCCAGCCACCTTTGTTGAGCTAAACATCTAGTGTTAACTTATATATACAGTAATCATGAAAATTGTTGCATGAAGGGAAAATAGACTGATCAAAACTGGTCAACTTACCTTGTAACAAGCCCCAAAGCAAGATTATTTTCATGACGATGGTCTATCCATTGCTGAATCAGTGGTCTGTTTGGGTATTTGCCAACAGAGCGAAACACCTTTTCAAAATCACCAGGATCAGAGATGTCTACTATCCACCCCATGGAGGTCTTCTGCCTGTATAGTGTTTATGGTTAATTGGGACGATAATATATGTGAGTTGTAATGGGTCTTTGTAGTGGGATTACTCTATTAGGATTCTGTATGCATGTATACACCGCCAGAATCTTAATGGGAAGTAGCCACATAGCTACTGTTACCCGAGTAGACACGGATTACCTACCCACTAGACATCACTCGCTGGCCAGGATTCCATGTATTCTTGCCGTATAAACGGATAATGTACACACGCGGCTGTCTGCAAACACCGTCGCAGAGTAGCTACGTGGTTACACCTGCTCTCAGTGCGTGTGGTATTTCTTCTGGCCAATTTAGTTTTTAGTTACTTTGGCATAAATTTGCATTTTTTTTATAAAATGCTTGTGAACATGTTATTTTTATGATGCCGATTGGAATTTTGTCATGATTTTCATAAAAATGCTAAACAGAGACAAGTGTACAGTGCTCTCAATCTGCCTACTATCAAATGGCGGCATAGTAATGCTCGAGTTGATACGAAATAGCTGTGTGTCTACTCCGGAACTGTCTACACCACATCCATATCTACCTGGCAACTACAGATAGCCATTAGGGTAGGTACTGTAATAGAGACACATCACTCTATACCTAATACTGGGTACTTTGGAAGCCCAATCTTACAGCTACTGTATCTGCAACATACTGTCCTGTTAAATTAACTATAGAGTCCGGTTTTTTAATATAATTATTTCCAAAAATATACTTTTCGAACCTCCCTCCCGCCCCGCCCGTTGTTTCCTGGTCTCTATGTGACCTATGAACGTTTTTTTCCCCGACAAAAGGCGTGGGACATTTAAACCTTGAATCTATTGAAAATCTGGGGTATTTCACACCGCGTTTTTGAAACCTGATCTAATAGTTTTTGGTCCATTAGTAAGTGGCGTTTTGTGGAAGGTTCCAGTGACTCCACTTAGTATGGTAGTAGACCTAAAGTTGCGGAGAATGATTTTACGGATCAATAGGCCTATTGTACGCCACCTTTGACTGGTATGAAATGAATAATGCCGACTTTGTTCAACAGGATCAAATCCGAATCCGTTGTTGTGTTGCAGTGATTTTTGTTGCATACAACGAATATGCAAGGTGTCACACAGCCTTAACTTGAATGGACGGCCATACAGGAGGCTATGGGGTTTCTTTTTTTCGTAACAACTTGCCTACAACAGGCGGACCCCTATTTAACACTATAGTATCTCAACGCTCATTTATGATAGGATAAGGGCCCTAGCCTAGTTCATTCGACAGGATAATTTGCACGCGACCGTATGGGTCCGAGCAGCTATGCGGCAGCCCGAGAGCCGAAGGCTCCATGTATTAACGCAACGTGGAAACACCTTGGAATCAAAGCACGGCCCACGAATCAATAATTGTCCGTAACATGCTTATGAACCCCCCTGTTCGGAATGGGTTCCTCCATAAAAGTTTCAGAGTCAAGTCCAATATTCGGGGCCTGGACCCAGTTTGTTTGCTTTTGCCAATAAAAATCAGTGTAATTGAATCAAAAATCCAAAGAAGAAAGGTGTCTTCAAGGGTTGGGAACGCATTGTCTTGTTGGGTTCCAATTGATGAATACAATTTTTGCTTTCTTTTTTTTCGAAAACGTATATTTTTTGTGAATTAATTAATAAACCTGACCTCAAGTTAATTGAACAGACGTAGCCTTCTGGTCTTGTTGCTGAGCTGCCGTGGTAGACTAAAATCGCGCTTCTTGGCATAAATCTGTCTGGTATCATGGTTTCTTCGTCGATGTGCTGATCACCTTGTCATGGCCAGCCGCACAAGCTCCTTGATCACTTTTACTGTGGATATGTTCGCGCGTTAAAAATACAAATTATTAAATATATTATTATTACATGTGTCACTGCCGTACAGCTACACTGGAGTAAAAATCTGGCCGTATACCTCGTTAAATCAATAATGGACCGATGGGTGGTCTTCTGCAAGGGAGACTAACATTAGACTTATGTTAAACCAGGGTTACTGTGAAAGATAAATATAACGCTATAACGGGTGAGAAATTCCTCTTGGATGGGCCCGAAATTTTCATCGATGGTCCGGAACGGTTCATCCAAGAGGAATTTCTCACCCGTGTATAGCCACATTTAGAGTATCAAGGAAAAGGTCCACTCTAACCCTGGTTTAAATCGGTCTAAAGTTTTGGTCTCCCTTTCAGAATACCACCGATGTGTTTTACGGAGAGCAGGAGCTTTACAATGGATGGGAATGTTCGGTGTCATATCTTCCCAAATTATCAATGAAGAACCTGTAAAAGTATAATTTGTTAGAAGGTAAATGAACAAGGAATCTAAAAACAATGGCAAATTGGGTAGCCATAATTTTGAACAATTGAACACACTTGTAGGAAGCTTTTATCAGACAGGCCGATGTGTCCTTGTACAAGAAATTCTCAAACATAAAATTTTAATTTGTGCAACCTACTTAAATATTGGTCCCAATTCTCTTGCAAAGTTCATCGGGGATCATTCAATGTGTGGTTTCGTAAACGCCTGTCCTTTCCATGCATGATGTGATAACGGCTTTTAAATTTGCCCATTAATCCTGCGCTATCGCCACCAGGAATCTGAATTTCATCAAATGATTTCACCAGACGGGACTTGCTTTCGCTGAAATCTATGCTGTACCAACCATCGAACTTTTGTTCGTTTTTTCACATCTAGTTTATTGTCATGCTTTAGCAGCACCCGGAAGTTGGTTGCTAGGAGCATCGGAGCATCTGAAATTAAAAAAAACAAACATTTGTGTTAAGCCAGTATCCATGATTTTTGAGACCAGACTACAGTATGAAATTTCATTTAAAAAAATCCAGATTTGCCAGTGTTTAGAAAAAGCCTCATACATTTGATAGCAAACTTTCAAATGATAATGACACCTTATTAAAACCGAAATCTGCCTTTTACTATGTTGGTGAGTATTATGTATTCATACAGACTGTCTTTTCAACGCAAATAACCACAAATAACCCCATACATAAAGTAAGTACTTCTTCTTGTTTTATCGTGTCCAAACCTGTGGTTCTCAATATGATCCAGCCAGAGCTGGGGGTACAATGTCTTGCTGCTTCAACAGAATTCCGCAAGGGCCTTGTTTTTGTGGCATTGTTTTGCTCCCAGTCAGTGGGCAGACCAAGAGATGTTCCATTGCTGTGGTGCTGTTCCACAACCATAACAGGTATGTCCTGATCTGCTTCAGGTTAGCCTCACTTCTGCCAGGAAACCTTAGATCGCCAATTCTGGTTGCTCAATCTGTTGAGGCATGCCATTCAGCCCATGAGGAGTCAGCTTCCAGGTTGGAGTGCTCACCAGGGTTCACTGGCCAATATATGTTCTTGGTTGATGGTGCAGGTCTTCTTTCCAGCAGGTTTGCTCTTTTAAGCTCCTTAGAGACTGTATCAAGAGGTTGGACTTTGCTTAAGAAACCTCTCTGATTTTAAAGGCGGTTTGCACCAGGTTTTCTGTGGCAGACATAGGTTGCTCCACATTAAATACTTGGCAGCTACGCTCTTGCAATGCTCGCTACACTACGACAGAATTCCCTGCTAGGATGTCAAGTTTTCCGTTGTGTTTGGACGGAGGCAATCCTGTGATAAGCCGCAGAAATGCATTTAAAAAAGTGTTATGTGTAGATATCTAGCTATGATAAATGTAGATTTGAAGAAAAATTACATCTGGTCAGGTTAAAAAAGTGCTTTAAATAGCCATTGTAAGCGTGTTAGGTTTGTTGATTACGTACCAGCTGTGGAAAGTAACACAATTGGAGGTGTTGTTGGGATTGATCAAACATTGATCGTGTTTGTGCTTGGAACACCATAGTATGCCCAGATGCGCACTGGCTGTGATTGGCATGGTAGTATTAAACTGAAAAGTGCCCTGTTAATAACCCACCCCCCCAATTGGTCATCTGATGAAAATCGATTGAAAAAAGTATTGTTTGTGCTATTTCAGAATTATGGTATGAGTCTTAGCGGAAAAACACGGTTGGTCTTAAGTGACAAATTAATATTCATAGTTGGTAGTTGAATTGGATGTATACCGGGCCAGGCCCCGTTACGCAGGGGGGTGCGGGGGGTGCGGTCGATCGCACCCCCTCCCCCCAATTCCACAAAGGGGACAAAAGGTCCCATTTTGGCTGAATTTTTGATAAAAGGTCCAAAAATTTTAGAAAAAAATCACAAAATTTTTTTGGTGATAAAATGTGCAAAAAAAAGTCCAAAAAAAGGACCAAATTAGGGGGGTTAGGTCCACTTTTACCAATAAAAGGTCCACTTTTCAAAAAAAAAATCCACTTTTTCGAAAAAAGTCCCGCACCACCCCAAAATGATATTCAGGTACGGCCCGTTATATAGGGCTGGTTAACTGTTAAAAAACAATCACTGTGTTGATTGCCAACAAAGATTGAAATCAAAATGTTGGGGGGGAGCTAATTTTCATTTGAAAGCACTCGAGGTCCTTGGGAACAAAAAAAATAATATGCCGTCTTTAATTTATTACAAATCCGACATTTCAAGATCAAAAAAGTTGTGTACAATTCAGTAGAACTATACAAAAATGGTCGGCATGTGCCTTTGGGCACCACCCCATCAAAAAATTGCCAAAATCACAAAAGGGCTGTGAATTTGCAGTTTTATTGCTGCATAATTATATTGTGTACATTTGTCGGGGTTGTATCTCGGGGTTGTTTTTGATGACATACTGATCAGCATCCAAAAATTTGTATTATTTTGAAAAAAAAAAAGTAGCAAAAAATGCCAAAATATACTTCAGGTGACCAAGTTTAAGTCTAAAATACGTAACGTAATTATTAAATAATCTTAATTAAAGTTTGACTTTTTGACGGAGTTGAGATTAGAAATGTTCGTGTTTCACGTGTACCAGAAATAAGCCCTTGTACACATATTTATTTGAGAACTCTTATGATATTGTTATTTACAGGCAAAATTACTAAAATATTATTGTTAAAATGGACGGATTGGTTTTTAAAACTATCGCAGGATGGATGGTGTATTAATAGTGACGGATGTCTGACAATGCAAAAAGTATAGAAAAATTCAACATGCCTCATTAAGGACATAGAAACATCTCGGCGAATATCATTTGTATGCGTTTTCATACCTGATGGATTAGCTTAACTCAGTGAACGTGAATCTAATTATAAGCATGTTTGCATTAAAATACAAAAAATAATATATCTTGTCAATTGAATTTAATATTTTGAAACACAGTGTATATTAATGCCTATACTGACTCGGCCAAACATTGGCCATTCTTTCAAATGATGATTTTTCGACGTTTTTGGTTATTTTCGTTTAACATTCGTCACTATGTAATACACCCGATTGATTTGCGCCATTGCCGCATTGTAATGAGGAGTTCGGGATTTGTTCATCTGTGTAATACAATGAAGATTCATTTACCTTGTGAAGAGAATGCAGCAATAGGGCAGAGGAATACAGGTTCGATAAAATTCCCAAGACCCACAAACAAGCTGCAGGTTACTCTACCGCTTGCGACGAAACGAAAAACTCCAGAGTCTTATCCAGAACATGGTGTATTTGATAGGTATATCAAAGGCAGGAGAAATCATAGGCGTCTGGACGACTGAAATATGGAAAATTTAATTAATTTAGACCCTACACACAAATGCAATTTTTTAAAAGGAAAAAAAGTCATCCAGTGTCTTTGAAATTGAATATGCGGATTGGTTTTTAACTCTACTCAGGTTTATCCAGTGTCCTCGGAATGACGAAAGAGTTGTGATGGCCCAATCTGTGTCCTTAAAGCCAGTTTGTTAACTGTACTCCATTGTTGAATATAGAGAGAGTCTCAAATGCTAATTTCTTGATGACCATACAGTAGTCAAAATTCTGTCAAAATGATCAGCCATAGGGTAGTCTAGACTTCGCTAAGGTGGTTTTCATCAGGCAGTGTCAAGTGTTAAGTGTCAAAACGATGTTGGTTTGGCAATGGGAACGGGCACGACACTCTTATAAGAATAACTAGTTATCAGCTTTTTTTTGTCACAGGGAGTATTTTCGCAAATTGCCTGAAAGTTTGACCAGAAACATAAATACACATGAAAATAATAAACCTATTAGAATCCAATTATATTCCACAAAAATAGCACCCTTACAATGCTATAAATAGAAAATCATGCAAAATATTTAATGAAAAAATATGCCTGTAAATACGCTCTTAACGGTGAACAAACTTTAGCTTTCATGTGTGGAGATCAACAAACTTTCCTACACATTCTATATGCAAGGATATGTTAAGTTTTTTCTGACCTGCAACTACTTGTTTGCATGCTACATAACGGGGTAACAAAATAGTTTATTTTTAGTACAGAGCCATATGTCAGAGTTGGTATTGCGTTTGTTATTCTATTGTGATTAAATGGCAATATTCTGTGAATAGAAGTAAACAATGGAGTAATCTATGTATTTTTGTTGAACTAAAAATAAAAAAATATCAACCGTTTGATTCCCCCCACTAAGTTATCATAGCGGTGGGCCAACAAAAAGCATGATATTTAGTTTTTTAAATAAATTGAGTATTATATATTATTGGTTACCCTTTTAGAATACTTTGTCACTTTATGCACTGCCACGAAGCGGCACCTTTTTCCTCGCACATTGCAAGTTACCCCCGAATTTACCCCGCTCATGTGCAGCATGCAAATGATTGGCCGAATATCACAGTCATGCAGAGTTGGGTAGTCTCATGTAGCAGTACCAAGTCCTCAATTTTAAGATTAAGGACATGGTATATGCCTACTAGGAGAAAAGATTTCCTAATCAGTAGAAACTTTGATTGGATGATAGCCACCCATCACAGTGGATAACTTCGCAGTTCATTGACACGTAAAGGATGCGCTGACCCATGGTCCTGAGAGTACCATTATGTGTACTACGCCCAGATAACAACAAGCGTTGATTTAAAACCTGTTCCTGTAAGCAAGCATTAGAATTCTTTGCTTTAAGTTTGTAAGTTTGTAATCTCGGTGTAACTGAGTATTTTGATTGATAAACTACCCCATGTCCACATTACTGAACAGTCATAACAAGGAAGTTGTAAATTAACAAAATTAACCTACTAGCCCTTTCACGAGATATTTTGTGAATGAATGCTGAACAAAGTACAGTGTGAAGGTGCTTGGGGAGGCGGCAGTCACCTATGAAATGGATAGGGGTTTTAGGCTTGCGTTTCCAATACAGGGGCATTCTGGTTACAGGATCGCAAATGCAAAACACGATAGTCTTTTAAAAAGACAACATCGCGTAGCGAGGATGTTTAGTACTTAATTATGTGAGTGTTAAATACTTGGAGATCATAGGAAACCCCTCATATAGAGAGATTATATAACCACAGGATATATTTCAGGCATCAACCATATTTCATTCATTGCCTTTTGAAATACCACGGGGTTTTGGAAATGCCAGCCTTAATACAGCCATATCCATTTCATAGGTGAGTGCCCCCCCCCCCCTCCTGATTTTTCCGCAATGTGGACATGTGGTAGTTTAGAATCAAATATATTCTAAATTTTTAACCACAGTCCCATTGCACAGAGATTACAAAATTCAAACTTACAGTAAACAGGTTTAAAACAACACTTGTCACTATGAGGCAATGAAGTATCACTCCTATGGCATTCACAGTTCCATGCTTTCATTCACAGTGTATTTAGAAAACAATCCCTTCAGTGTTTTGTGTAAATATGATACCTAGGAATACACAAGGTCAGTTTATGTTAATGAATTACAAGTACAACCCACTACTTGCCCTCATAGTGTGTGTTATCTGGCATTGTACACATAATTGTACTCTCAGACCATGGGTCATATCATCCATTACTGTCAATGAACTGAAATTAACCACTGTGATGGGTGGGACTGTCATCCAATCAAACGTTTTGTTTCTAGCTGCTTGGAAATGTAAATGATTCCTAGTAGGCATATATCATGTTCTTAATCTTAAAATAATTGGAACCAGAGGACTTTGTACTGTACATGAGACAACTACCCAACTCCTGGGCATGACTTGATATTCTCCATTCATGTTGCTTGCTGCACTATGCTATGGTAACTTGCAATGTTGTGGCTTTTTATCCATTCCGACTTTAAACCATCTTCGATGGAAAATGAGTATGGTTGATGCCTGACATATATATACTGTGGTTATATATCTCTCTAAAACAGAAAGGGGTTTTCCCTTATCTCAAGTATTTACACAACAATTAAGTACTAACATCCTCGCAAGTGATTGTTGTCTTTTTTCCATCGAATATTGATAAAATCGGAGTAGATAAAAGCTACTACATTGCAAGTTACCCGAGCATATGTGTAGCAAGCAAATGATGGCAGAATATCCCAGTCATGCATAAGTGGGGAGTTTGGGTGGTTGTCTCATGTAAGCAGTGCAAAGTCCACTGGTTCCAATTATTTTAAGAATTAAGAACATGTAATGCCTCTAGGAAATACATTTACATTTCCTAAGCCGCTAGAAACAAAACTTTTGGATGATGAACAGCGCACCCTCCAGTGGGTACTTCTCATTCATTGCCAGTAATGGATGATATGACCCCATGTTTTTGAGAGTACCATTATTGTACAATGCCAGATAGCACCAACAGTATTACAATTGCTCATCAACCAGGGCAAAACAGTTCAGTGGGATGTTACTTGTACATGCATTGACATGAACTGATTTGTGTATTCTAGGTATCATATATTATACACAACACTCAGGGGTGTCTTTTTCTAAATACCTTGTGAATGAAAGCTATTGAATTTTGTGCCATAGGAGTTTGATACTTCATTGCCCCACAGTGAAAGCTTGTTTTAAAACCTGTTTCCTGTTTGAATTTTGTAATCTCGGTGGAATGGACTGTGGTCAAAATATTTAGAATCATTTGATTGAAATCTGCAATTTCCAAACCATTGGTATTTCAAATTAAAAGGTGATGCATGAGTATGGTGTGCATGAAATAATATAATTTGGTATATCATCTCCTCTAATAGACGATAGGTTTCCTATGATCTCCAAGTATTTACACTAACATTAAGTACTAACATCCTCCTAAACATGGTTGTCCCTTTTTAAAAGACTATTCTGTTAAAACTAATCTTGTAAAAGTAAGCTGCGGCTATCGCAAGCCTAAAGGCCTAACGTATTGCTGCAACGCTGTGCGAGAAAGTAGCAACGCGTTGCGACATTTCGGCAACGCGCGTTGCGACGTCGGCGAATCAAAATCATGAATTTCTGTGACGTATTTCAAAAATAGACCCACAACGCGTTTGCTAGATACTCTTGGCACAACGCGTTGCAAACATCACACGCCGTTGCGAGCTCACAACGCTTTGTAATCTTCACAACGACGTTTGCTACGTGTCCCACAAGCATAAGGTCATACCGTATTCGCAACGCGTTGTGAGAAAGTCACAACGCGTGTGCGACATTTCCGGCAACGCGTTGGCGAATTTCGGCAACGCGTTGCGACATTTCGGCAACGTCGCTTTGCTACATTTCGGCAACGATTGCGGTGTCGGCTAATGAAAATCATGAATTTCTGTGACGTATTCAAAATATAAATCTCACAAACCGTTGTGCTCCACGCGTTTGCAAACCTTCACGACGCGTTGCGGCAATACGTTGTATATCGCAAGCCATAAAGGCCTTAACGTATTTCCGCACGCGTTGCGACATTTCTGCAACGCGTTGCGAGAAGTAGCAACGCGTTTGCGCGTCGGCCAATTAGAATGACGCATTTCTGTGACGGATTTCAAAAATTGACCCCAACGCGTTGCAACGTATCTAGCAACGCCTTTTGCAACTCACCCGCGTTGCCACGCAACCTTCACATAAACACGCGATTGGCGAGCTTCACAACGCTTTGCGACCTTCACAACGCGTTGCGAAGGTTCCAAGCCATAAGGTTCTAAAGTATTGCCGCAACGCGTTGTGAGAAAGTAGCAACGCCGTTGCTACCATTTCTGCAACGCTTTGCGGCGTCGGCCAATCAAAATCATGCATTTCTGTGACGTAATTTAAAAAATAGATCCACAACGCGTTGCGGCATACGTTAGGACCCTAATGGCCTTCACAACTCGCGTTGCACGCTTCACACCACTTGTACTTCACAACGCGTTGTGAAGCAAGGTGAAGGGTCATAACGTTTCACACTCATGCACGCTCGCGGTTTAGTGGCCTCCTTTAAACTACGTGGCACATTTGTGGCGCAAAAAATACAAGGCATTCAAAGAGTGCTCGTTACTGGTAAAATTTTATTGTAACAGTAAGCGGTTTTTGCACAGTTATGACAGAAAAATTACCGTATGACACAAAACACCATAGAATATATATCCGCTATTATTTTATCTACTCCTACATCGTTTGTCGCATTCCTATACCCACATTGCATAAGACTTTCGGAACAAAATGATTTCCGGTAGGAAACCCAGATCCACGTATACGTTCTGGCCCTTTATGGCTTCGATATGCGGCGGTAACGCGAGGCTTAACCCTGTAATTTACAATCTACATGGTTCAGGTAATAGTTAGGGGGACTGTGGTTTGAAATGACGTCCCGTGGATTTCAATGATTAAGCATCACACCCTATTTAACACCTTAATTAGGTCCCAGAGAACAGAAAGTTTTGATGGAGAATTCCCAGGGGTGTCAGATGGCGGCCATCTTGTTTTTCAACTGGGCTGCCTTTGGTATATTTTCAACATAACTCAAGTTGTGAATGTGCTATGAAGCTAATTTTGGTGGTCCAAGCTTCATGTTAACACCTACAACTCTCTGGAATGAAGCTAGAATTACAAAATGAACATTAAGACTGACAGGCCATCTTGTTTTTCAAAATGCTGCCATTCACGCATGTTTATTGTCATTTTCAGCAGTAATTTAGTGGTGAGTTCATACAAATTAATTTGGTGGCACAGTCGCCATTTAACTAGTCAAAGTGTGTAAAAGATATTTTGTTTGGTTGAATAAATATAATTCTTTCCATCCATCTTGTATATTTGTAATTTCAAAATGGCTGCCATTTGACACTGTAAACTTTTTCACTCTAAGTTATTCATAGGGCATTTTGTGCTAGACCTGAAGGTACACTTGGCTTCCACGAGTCAGTGATAGCAACACGGCAGGCCGGATTTTACCACGTACATCTAAGTGTCGGTGTGGCAGGAATATAGATCCCCGTGCCTCACATTCCGGGAACTATGGTGAACAATAGGGCAATCGATTTAGTTGACGCTTCCTCAACATAGTTTCACGCTTTATTCCGTTGTCGTCTATGGAGGCCGGACTATGATACCTGCCGGACATGATTACTTCACAACCGGTGTAGAAGTGTTTTTATAGTCCGCCGAACTCATAGTCCACCTACATGGTAAAGACTAGGCACTGATTGAATCTTCACGATTTTTTCATTGTCGTTCTCTATAGATCCCAGTATTATACTCCTTTTACAATCGGTGTAAAAGTCCGGGCTTCACAAACAACAACGGAATAAGCGTGAAACTAATGTCCCTGAAGAGTCAACTGAGGCTATGTTTTTCACCTTTAGGTGGAGTATTTGAGTCTAGATGACTATATCTCCTGCCCACCGTTAACGCCAGTTGCTTCAATCAACGCTCACGATTTAATTGGGCCTGAATCGCACGTGATGTGGCTGACACGAGAAAGAATAAATGCACTATAGTATCATTGTCATAATCGTACATTGTAGTGGAATGGGCCGAGAGGAGATGAATTCTACTTATAACATTACTGAACTTCCGATTAAACTTTGTTAAGAAGACTAACAAAACACTTGCCCTATGTACATAGAAACAACCAATGATTACACCACTGTAGCACTGTAGCGCGTCTTTTTGTATAAGTCCATTTAAAACTGCCTATAGGGTAGTCCATGAGTGTTTATTTTAGTTGATGTGGAGTAGTCTATTGGTATGAGTCTTTTAAAGTGCACTGTGTGAAAGTGTTTATTTTGTTGGATATGAGTCCAATGAAGGTTGATTTTATCAAGAACAAGCGCACGATAATCCATGCATGAGTTTCTATATATAGAGATCAGATGAGGTAGATGTGACCGTAAAAAAATAAGCGAGCAAATAATTACAATTACTTTAAAAGTGCAATTGCGGGGGTGTTTAATTGGTATGAGTCCCATTTGTGTGAATTCTATGTTTACCACAGTGTTAAACGTTTTCTATCACTGTGGTCAGCATCAACTTTTATTAAGATGCCCTGTTTAAAAGACCATAAAAAACATCATCTTAACTTGCAGCTTGGACCCATAGCAGGTAAAATGATTTTGTACCGTTATTTGCACATTTTGAGTCCCCACTGGCAGGTGTGAAAAAGCTGTTTTACAGTCGTTTCTAACAGTGTGGCATTTGGCAAGGTCCACTCTTCTGCATTCTTGCATGCATCGACCGATGAAGCATCCACAACGTTCTGTACAGAATAGTTATTCTTTCAACATTTGCACAAATTATTGGCACACATCAAAGCTTGGCACACAAAGCTTGGCACATCAAGACCTGGCACAATCACTTCACCAAATGAAGTATTGCATCTGGAGAAGGAGGCACAGATGTCATCACTGGCCTTGATTTGCTATTCACAAATCCTACATGTAGTAATTGGCGGGTGGTAACTTCGGATTTGGTACGCTCCCAATTGTACCAAAACTTTGCAGTGCGTAGTGGGCTAGCATGAATGAAAGACTGGTAAAAGTGGCACTCAAGTCGAAGGCGACCCGACCGACCTATGATTGTGCCTTTTTCTTGCCTTGTAAATCCAACACTCGATAAGTTGAATTAAGTCTCACCAGCATCCTAAGAAGCACACACAACGTTCATTCTCTAATCTAAATGCTACACCATTAAATTGGATGCCACATCGGTAGTAAGAATTTATTCACCCAGAAACCAGAAGTCCTTTCTATAGCATTCTGACGCTACCCAAACATCAAAGAAGACCACATGCCACATTTATAATGCTATGATTCTCAGAAGGCCGCATTTCTTCCCTTTTCCCGACACATCATGAGGCAGCCAGATGTCACTGGGAGGTTTGATGGCAAGGGAATCCGTCTCAACCGTCTCCATATAGCTTTCTCCCGGACAGTGAGGGTGCGATCTCTTGAGTAGCTATTGATCACACAACCTAATTTGTATGTGATATGACTCGTGGTCAGGCCAAACCTTCGACCAACCTTTCACACAACTGGGACCAGGAGGATTGTGCCGCTAAGAAGCAGCTAATTGTCAATCTTCTGGTAGTAAGAAATGACATTTTTTTAATGCCAATGTTTTCTTTACATAGATTATTAGAGTAATTGTTTTCCTAAATTTTTGAAATGTTTTGAAAATTATTAGAGAGGAGAGAGGCATATTTTGGTTAAATTAGCCCATAATATGCATATTATGTATAATAATGGACCCCCAGTTTCAGAAAATATTGCTATAGATATGCATTTAACTTCCGTACTTCCACACTTCACATACGTTTTGGAAGCGACTTCAAAGAATTTGGCTTAGATTGAGGACAAGGTATGCCTTTTCACAGACTCTAAGCGGGCAGACAAGAACATCATATGAAGCAATCCATTTGCCTGCCATCAAACTCATCAAAAGCAATTATGTGGGTGTTGGTCGCGGCAAAATAAACAGGCAAGAAACAGGCACAATGTATGGTCTGCCTCCTACCAGACAGCACTTTTACTAGCTACAATGAGGAGAGACAATGACATATCAAATCCAGAGTTTGTGGCGACCCCCCCACTTACTCTGATGGGATTTAACAGTGGATAACAAATTAAGCCAGTGATGACATTTGCCTCCTGCCCTCCAGAATGCAAAATTCATTTTGGTGAAGTGTGATTGTGCCAAGTCTTGATGTACGTGCCAACAATTAGTGCAAACGCATAATGGACTGAACTGTAAAGAACTTACTACTGGAGTGACTCGCGTTTGATGAATCACGAAATTGTGGACCAAACCAATGTCCCCATCCTGGCAGACGAGGACGACAACCGTGATTTAAGAACCTTAGCATTGCCATGATTGTGGTAAACAAGAAAACACGAAGTGGATGGATGGTGAGCTTGCTAATGACAAATCCATATTGGAGTTGGTTAATTGGTATGAGCCCCACCAAAGAATGCATTTCAAAAAAAGTTTATTAAAATATGCTCACTTGCTTTTGTGTGGGCACATTTGCAATCTGGTCTGTATGAATAGGACTCGTTTGCAAGGAATATAATAGTGAGCTGTTCTTGATAAATCATATGTGTGGGAGGAATCATACCCATTACACAACTACACAGTGCACTGTAAGGATTCTCAACCAAATGGAGTTTACTTTAATCTCGAGCTTAATACAACCACTCACGGACTACCCTAAAGGAAGCTTTAAATGTACTCATACAAGATAGGACTGACTATACAGGTTTACAGTGGTGTGTGATTATGGGGTGTTCTATGTACATTGTGACAGTCAGTGTTTTTTGTTATCTTGTTTAGCTCTCTTAGAAGTGGGTGGCACCCCGAAAAACTTTTTTTTTTCCCCTGTGCGTTAAAACGCCAATAGCTTCGCACAATTGCTTCAGGTAATTTTTTAATTTTGGTTTAATTTTAGGATTTTTGGGAGGTAAAGGTAGCACCTTCACGGGGTTAGGGTATGACGTAAATCCAAATGAGTGGTGTGTGTGTGTGTGGGGGGGGGCGCTCGTTACCACTCAAGGGGTAATTTATCGGTGGGGATTACCCTTTTATTGGACAAGATTCGTATAGTATAGCTCTACAACTTACTGTTCATGTAAAACTAGCAATTGCCACTTTAAAAGTGAAAAACCGCGTGAAAATCAAATAATTCTAACTTTACAGTGCAAAAATTGGAATTTTGCCTATTTTTGATGGATATGACAATTTTTGCAGCAGACTTGGCATAGTTTATACCTCATGTGAGGCCATAATAGGTTGTTTCTATTTTTTGGTATCAATGTAAAGAAGCGGACCCTAGCTACCACGGAGTATCAAAATCAGAAATGGGGGGTGGCCCAAAAAAAATTTGGGTAAGATACGGGATAACCCGTCATAATGGCTGCCATTTTGAAATACATTATACAATATGGATTGAAAGAATCACTTTTTACTCTTACTAAACCGGAAACACTTGTATATACTATATCTTGAATTAGTTCAATGGAAACGTTGTCACCATAATTAAAGTTGTATGAAAATCGACCCTAAATTACTGCTGAAAATGTTACAAATAAACATTTGTACTTGGCAAGCCATTTGAAAAATAAAAATGGCTGCCAGTCTTAATTGTTCCTCTCTGATAGCTTTATCCTTTCCAGGGAGAGTTGTAGTTATTAACATGAGTTTTGGCACCAAAACTAGCTTCCTAGCACATTCACCACTCGGAGTTATGATTTGAACAAAATATACCAAAGTCAGCCATTTTAAAACCAAGATGGCCGCACCATCTGCCCCCCCTGGGAATTCTCCATCAAAACTTTTCTTTTGTTCTGGGACCCACTTAAGGTATTTCTAAATAGGTGATTTTGGGATGCTTTAATCATTGAATCCCACGGGATTCCAAAGTCCCCTTGACTATGAGTTTATGT
Source organism: Ophioderma brevispina (assembly GCA_023653785.1). NCBI lineage: Eukaryota > Metazoa > Echinodermata > Ophiuroidea > Amphilepidida > Ophiodermatidae > Ophioderma > Ophioderma brevispina. Next base: position 92,619 of record JAMKCH010000134.1, read on the forward strand.
TGCTGTGCCAGTTTAGTCCAACGTGTTGATTTGTTACGTTGTAGGCCTCCATACAGGCCTAGTCTACTACTGGAACCTACTGACAATATTTCTGGTCGATTCTGTGGCTGTGCAAATTCAGATTAAAATAAATTTAATCTAATCGACTTCATGGGCTTTCTACTTAAAATATTATTGGTTCTACTAAATGTAAATTCGTTACCCCGTTTGTTCTCACGCATTTACGGGCCCTCAGTTGATATTGGAAACAAACCATAGCTATTTCTGTTATTGCGTAGAACAAACCGGGGATAACTACTAATATTAATGGTGTTGGACGATATGGACACTATGCAAGACCTACATTCCCAAGCAAACTTAGAAGTTATCCTCGATATCGGGAACAATCCCGTCTGGACGTCGGATTGATTTGAGCTTTTCAATCAGTTCCAAGACCACGCCAGGAATTGAGCTGACATGTTAACCATTGCACTTGGTCAAGTATCCCTTTGCTCATGCAGAACGTAATTTATTGCCAATCTTCTCCTTTGCTGAAAGACAAATATCAGTTTTAAAATGACTCCTAAATTGAACTTTGCATATATATGGTGCAAGGGGAAGTATTTTGCCCCCAAAATCGTTAGATTGGGGGGTTTAACATATACAGTTAAGCGGTACCTAATTAGCAAAGGTATAAAGAATTTTAACTGGCAAGCCTGTGGAACAATTTGAAATATGCTATCAGCCGAGTAATTAGTATAGCAACTTATGGTCTTAAAAACTTCGTAAGAATCAGGCCCCCGTAGCGGAGGGGAGGGGGTTTGGGGGCGGTTCGCACCCCCCCGCCCCCCACACACACAACCACCAATTCCACACAGGTTCCATTTTGCTTAATTTTTGATCCACCTTTTACCAAACAAGATCAAAATTTTTCGAAGCTCGCATCCCTCAAAATAAATCAGAGTCGGCCTGGATGAATGACACAGACTGCAAAAGGCTAAGTAAAATACTTGCATATTTATCCGATATTATGAAGGTCGGCCTGCCTGTGCAGGAACTATGAGGAGGAAACGTTGTCATGGCACTGTAGAAGGAGGGGTAGACTGATATTTTACCAGGACAGCTTACCTTGACAAGCCCAACGCCAGCGTGTTTTTAGGTCGATAGAGTCATCCACGACGAATCGACGGTCTGTGTGGGGGTATTGCCAACACGGTTGAATTGAACACTTTCAAAATCACAGGATCAGAAAATGTCTGACTATCCATCCCAAGATGTTTTCTGTGTGCAGTGTGTAAAAGGTTATGAATATTATTAAAGTTAATAATAGGCGGCTCGGGTTTGCGATCACTGGGTTTCCCCCGGCCCCCCCCCCCCCCACGATCACCTGGCTTGAATTACCTGATGACTTTGGTCATGACTTTTAAAATTAACGGCAACAACAATCGAACCATCCTCCAAGTTTCATGTCCCATACACCAACGCAAACAACTCGGGTTCGGACGGTCAAGGGCCCACCCACCCATCAAGTTTCAGACACACAGACAGACCACCGGTATTAAGATTTGAGGTTTAATGTTTTTACGATATGGGCTATAAAATCCAAATCGGAGCAAACTTAAAAATGTGACCCTGTAAAATTGAATTGACCCTTTATTGGATTTTTGCTGTGTTTAGACTATAACTCTTAAACTAATATTGTAGATAGTAATATATATCTTCGGAATCCTTATGGTTAGACAATAATATGGGATACTTTCAGCACGATGGATCAATTTAAAAATTTGACCCGGTACAAACTTGTCTTGGCCCCGTCTCCTTAAGACATTTGTGGACTTAAGAATTATGTTTCAGGGGTCCTTGTCAGTCTGTCTACAGATTTAATCGCTCACCAACCTTTTGTACTGAAGACTGTGTTACAAATGTTGCTAGCTTCCGGGGCATTAGAGACATGTAGTTTCTTTCATGTACAACATTCTCGCGCACACTTTTAAGTTCGGTGGCTTCACAAAATCAACCACTGGGTGACTGGCGTGTCATGGCGATGGGATCATATTTCAGTGTAGAACAATCGAAACTAGATGCAACCGGAAAGAACCCGGTGGAACCAGTGGGACAAACCAGTGGTTGAGTTTGAAGCCCACCTTAAGCCCATGATATATATCCAGTCGCATGCGAGCTTGGCGTGCGCAATACATGATTTTGACCCAAGATCAAGTCTTCGCATGCTCACACGAAGAAATCGCTCGCTGCGATGGAGTATATCCTGGGCTTAATTGATTCGAACAATAGAAACTAGATGCAACCGGAAATAACCGGACGGAACCGGTAAGCAACCGGTGGTGAGTTTGAAGCCACGTTAGGCCCATGATATACTAGTCGCAGCGAGCAATTGGCGTGGGCGCGATACGGATTTTGACCCAAGGTCCAAGTCTTACGCATGCTCACAAGCAGAAATCGCTCCGCTGCGAATGGAAGTATATCATGGGTTTTACAAAATACTGCATAATTGTTCCAATTTCTTTTGTACACTCCATCATATATTGTTGGGGT
>JAMKCH010000135.1:0-42525 GCA_023653785.1 Ophioderma brevispina
TCTAGTTATCTTACTGCTGATAACAATTTCTCAATCTAGTTTTCTACTGCTGATAGCAATTTCTCAATCTAGCTATCTACTGCTGATAGCAATTTCTTAATCTAGCTATCTACTGCTGATAGCAATTTCTTAATCTAGTTATCTTACTGCTGATAACAATTTCTCAATCTAGTTTTCTACTGCTGATAGCAATTTCTCAATCTAGCTATCTACTGCTGATAGCAATTTCTTAATCTAGCTATCTACTGCTGATAGCAATTTCTTAATCTAGTTATCTACTGCTGATAGCAATTTCTCAATCTAGTTATCTACTGCTGATAGCAATTTCTTAATCTAGCTATCTACTGCTGATAGCAATTTCTTAATCTAGCTATCTACTGCTGATAGCAATTTCTTAATCTAGTTATCTACTACTGATAGCAATTTCTTAATCTAGCTATCTACTGCTGATAACAATTTCTTAATCTAGCTATCTACTATTGATAGCAATTTCTTAATCTAGCTATCTACTGCTGATAGTAATTTCTTAATCTAGCTATCTACTGCTGATAGCAATTTCTCAATCTAGCTATCTACTGCTGATAGCAATTTCTTAATCTAGCTATCTACTGCTGATAGCAATTTCTTAATCTAGCTATCTACTGCTGATAGCAATTTCTTAATCTAGCTATCTACTGCTGATAGCAATTTCTTAATCTAGTTGTCTACTTTTGATAGCAATTTCTTAATCTAGCTATCTACTGCTGATAGCAATTTCTTAATCTAGCTATCTACTGCTGATAGCAATTTCTCAATCTAGCTATCTACTGCTGATAGCAATTTCTCAATCTAGCTATCTACTGCTGATACCAATTTCTTATTTTAGTTATCTACTGCTGATAGCAGTTTCTTAATCTAGTTGTCTACTTCTGATAGCAATTTCTTAATCTAGCTATCTACTGCTGATACCAATTTCTTATTTTAGTTATCTACTGCTGATAGCAATTTCTTAATCTAGCTATCTACTGTTGATAGCAATTTCTTAATCTAGCTATCTACTGCTGATAGCAATTTCTTAATCTAGCTATCTACTGCTGATAGCAATTTCTTAATCTAGTTATCTACTGCTGATAGCAATTTCTTAATCTAGCTCTCTACTGCTGATAGCAATTTCTTAATCTAGCTATCTACGGCTGATAGCAATTTCTTAATCTAGTTATCTACTGCTGATAGCAATTTCTTAATCTAGCTCTCTACTGCTGATAGCAATTTCATAATCTAGCTATCAACTGCTGATAGCAATTTCTCAATCTAGCTATCTACTACTGATAGCAATTTCTCAATCTAGCTATCTACTGCTGATAGCAATTTCTTAATCTAGTTATCTACTACTGATAGCAATTTCTTAATCTAGCTATCTACTGCTGATAGCAATTCTTAATCTAGCTATCTACTACTGATAGCAATTTCTTAATCTAGCTATCTACTGCTGATAAGCAATTTTTCTAATCTAGCTATCTACTGTTGGGTAGCTACTACTGCTGAAAGTAATTGCGTAATTTAGTTATCTACTGCTAGTAGAATTACGTGAAAGCAAAATTTGGCCGTTTGCTACTGTTAGCAATGGCAAGAATGCGTAATTTAGTTATCTACCGCTAATAGCAATTGCATAATGCAGCTAAATATTGCTACAAAATTAAGTGAATGCATAATTTAGCTGAGTGAATACGTAAAGCAATCTAGGCCCCTCCAACCAACATAGCAATTGCGTGAATACGTTTAATAAACATTGACTGCCTATATTTCTGCAAGAGTAGAAATATGTCATTCGGTCGCCTCCTGAAACGGAAAGGTCAAAATTCGACCTCATGATACACTTTTACTATCATATTCTTAGGCATTCATTATTTGTATATTCGCAGTTTCCCTCGCCTTTGCTTTGTGATTTGAGTGGTACGAATGGGGCGGCGTACTGGGCAGAACCATTATCGTCTACCGCGAACGCCTATTCCTACACCTGTCTATTGTTCGCGTTATTGAGCAGGAGCAGAATTTCATATCATAGTACAAATAGAAATTGACCTTTTTTTTACCATTTTAGCCATTTTTACCCTATAACTCCCAAAGCAATGGTCATAGATGGTACAAACTATACATTTTTGGAATCGTTATGACTAGACGGACAATATGGCATACATTTCAACATGATTGGAGCATTTTAAAAATTTGACCCCTGTGTAAACTTAAATTGGCCCCTATTGAAAAGGTGATACCACAATTTGAGAGTACTACCTACCTAGCATTGATATAGAGGGTCCATACTAACTACCAAAGGCGTCAAACCTTTTCTGTAGTGAGGAGTAAACGATGATGTTTGACCTGGGTCCCAGGTCCTCCTCTATTAGACGTTAACATTGGTTCTTTGCAACCTCAATGTTATCTTGGTTGATTCGGCTTTGAAGTTGCATTGATTTCAGTATGTTTAATGCGTTATATTAAAATTTCAATTTGTTTTCCTTGTGTAGCTATCTTAAATAATCTATTTAATACATAAATTTGTACTAAATCATATTTCTGACTTCTTATGTTTATAGATCTCTCAAAATCTATTCGCCTTGTCGGTGGAGACTCTCCTTTCGAAGGCCGTGTAGAAATCAACGTGAACGGAGTCTGGGGATCCATTTGTTCTCGAGGTTGGAACATTCCAAACGGTAATATCGTCTGTAAGCAGATGGGATTTGGACCCGCCATTAATACCAAAAGTGTATCCTATGGTAACGGAGACGGTCCTGTGTTTCTTAGCAACGTTAAGTGCAAAGGGAAAGAGAAGGTGGTTCTCGAGTGTGACCATTTGGAAGAGATGATGTCAGAATGTGAAGAGGAGGGGAACGAGATGACGTGGGAGTCAGATGTTCAAATCCATCTGGTAAGATGGCGATCATAGTAAGGAATAAGATGGCAGCCCTGATCCACGTACATGTATTTAAAGTGGCACTGGGACATTTTCACAAACTATTCTTTCCTTGTCATAAAAATTTGCTTACAAATATTAGTCTAATCATTGGAAGAAAGAGATATAAGTTTACACATGAAATTAGCATTCCCGAAACCAGATAGGGCCATTAATTTTTTTTAAGAAGGCTAAAGACATCCAGGGAACTTTTGGTAGGCTAACTTTAAGTTTGTCACAACTTTAATTCAACAATGTGCACTACTGAATACCTAGATCGATCAAACAGTTTGCATAGCGAGAACCCTCCGGTGTGTGTGTTCTTGTCTTAAAACGAACATTTCCGTCTTCTGCTGAATTAATGTCGCCGGAGTCATTTTATTATAAATCGTTCTGTTGTACCCCATAAGGACGCTGATTGGTCTTAACATTTCAGGTGAAGGCTAAACCATGCAAAAATATCAATTTTGAAACCATCTTGAGAGCGCACTATTTTTCATATGTGCCATTGGTGTCTTTATCGCTAATCTGGGTATATCTGGGTATTTTTGGTTCGGCAGTTGAACTGCGAAGCTTCGCTGTCTGAGTTTTCTGCACGTTGGTCATGATTCTAATCTAAATTGGTGCAAGGTGTGCACGGGGAAGCTTACGGGTAGAATTTAATGAAGTGGTGGTCTTGTTGTCCGATTGATTTCAAATAAATCGCTAATCATAAATATAACCATCTGATATAGCGCCTAATGCAGAGGGCCCTCTAGGCGCTCCTCATAGAAAGGAGCCAATATACAAAATTAATATCAATACGACAAATACAAAAATAGATAAAATTCTACTGTTAAAACAACAATGATATACATCATTATACACAAGTTAACGTATATAATTGGACCAACAGATAGAAGAGAAAGACAACCCAGTTGCCTCCCATACTAAGAACATATGGGGATACACTGAATCGTCAGCTGTGAGGCTGTGTGTAGTACCCACAGAGACATCGTGAAGTCTTGATCTTTCCTGGATTCAGATGCCTCTAGCCCTACCTAAACTGATGAAAACAACTATCCTAGGCAACCGGAATGGATGAAGGTAGAGAATAAGAAAAAGAAAGGAAAAAAAAATCACAGAATTATAATTAGTGATTGGACTGCATCAGAAAGAGGATACGTATCAGGAGCCAAAATGTTGTGTAAATAGGTATGTCTTCAGACGTGACTTGAAAATAGTTGTTGAATGAGCTAAGCGGATATGTTAGGGAGTTTATCCAAAACTGATGCTGCTGCATAAGCAAAAGATCTATCACCATGGAACTTTGTTGATGAGTTGGCTGATTTACTCAGCTGGGAGCAAGAAGATGATCTCAAGGTTCTCGGTGGTGAATACAGCTGGATGAGCTAAGAGATATAGGCAGGTGACATGCTGTAAAAACTCCTCTGTTTAATTGGAAGCCAATGTAGTTGGTAGAGAGCTAGTGTGATATGGTCTCGTCGGCGGATTTTAAGGACAAGACGGGCAGCTGCATTTTGAACTCTCTGAACCTTGGTCAATTCTCTTTCTGGAAGGCCATAAAGCAAGAAATTGCAGGAATCCAGCCTAGATGTAACAAAGGCGTGGACCAATCTGATGGTAATTTTTCATCAAGGTACTGTCGAAACTGCCCAATTTTCCTTGATTGAGAGCAAGCAAGATTTACATAAGTGTTAACATTGATTGATCATTCTTAGTGATGAGGTCTAAGATGACACCAAGGTTCCGTGCTTCAGCTGACGGATGTATAACCGAATTGCCAATGATCATAGTTTGGCTGAGAGTTGCTAGCTGATCTGCTAAAATAGAGCGAAAGTACAACATCTCCGTCTTCTTGTCATTAATATCAGCTTGTTGGATTTACACCAGGATCTGATGTCTGCAATGCATGTTTAAATCTTTTTTATGGCTGCTTCACGATCCCGAGGGTGGAAGTCAGGTAGAGCTGGGTGTCATCAGCGTAAACAACAAATTGAATACCGTGGGCAGTGATGATATCCTGTAGTGGGGTACTAAACAAGATGAAGTCAATCGGTCCAGTAACCGAGCCCTGTGGGACTCCGCAATCTACCGCCACAGGATCTGACGAAGCTCCTCTGACTGATATAGATTGAGTTCGGCCATATAGGTATGACGAGAACCAACTTAATGCTTCCGGTAATCCCATACCGTTCAGTTAGACAGGTTAGGAGCTGTTTTGTGGTCTATGGTGTCGAAGGTGGCGCTGAAGTCCCGTAACACTAGTACAGCCTCTTTTGTTTGTCAAGAGCAAGAGCAGCTGCTAGCTGTATTTGTAAAATTTAAATATGACGGTTTTAAATATGACGGTTCTGCTGAAGATGGTAGGAAAGTTTATAAAATGTCGTTTAAGAGAAAAAGCGCGAACCCAAATCTCGATGGTGATTGTATTTCAGTGACGCGATATACGATATTTAAAATAAAACTTCTATGAAATACTGAAAATACCATTGTTCTTTGTTGATGTTTTGATTACAGATCCATATCCCGTAAGATTTCGCTCTTTTAGGGGAAGCACTCCTCAACAAGGCATTGTCGAGATAAATGTCAACGGTAAATGGGGAGCTATATGTACTTCAACGTGGAGCGAGGCCAACTCTCGTGTCGTATGCCGCGGTTTAGGGCTGGGTCCCCCCGAGGGTCGTGCAGAGTTACCATCGCTAGAAACCGGCGGGAATGAATACCCGTACGTTTATGCCCCACCATGTTAGATCTCGTGGATTGCGAAGGTTCGGAACCCAGCTTGGCGATTTGCTCACATTCGGAGTGGCTCAATTCCAGTGAGGGGACCAGTTGTGTGGCCGAACAGATTGTCAGTATTACTTGCGCAGAACCGATAACAAAAGGTAGGCTTGGACTTGCAGCTTTATGAATGAACTGTTAAGGTTATACGCAATACTTTGAGTGTGAAACTACTTCCTGCCACATATTCATTAGTGTTTTATGTTGCATAAACTATATAAATAAACTTTTGGGCCACCCTGAATTGTTACTTTAAAAAACAAAATGGCGGCCAAAATGCCATTTTTTTTTACTAAAAACCGATTAAAAACGTTGTATATTTCAGTTGTAAATTGCACACAAAACTCTGAATTTCTCATTTTAATTTACAAACACATAGGTCTTTGCTTTTGACAAAGTAATTTCAGATTATTGAAAGAATTCAAAGTGGCCGCCACAAACGCTCAATACATTGGTGGATTACCTTAAGTTTACTCTTAAGGATATTATCGTGATGTAACTGATGCATTGTTAACTTATTGTTGAGCTACTAGAATAAAACATATAGGGCTATAATTTTGTTTCTCTCAAAATGGCGGCTAAAAAGAATTTAAGATGTCATTTACGTTAATTAGAGTAATGTATCACTTTAACTGTATTGTGGGGGATTATTTAGTTGCGCTACATGGTGTATGTTACAATTATTAAAAACGTGCATTATGTAACTATATAGCTACCGATTCCCTTAAAAGCAGCTGAAAATTCAAAATGGCTACCACTTTCATGTTAAATGTACATTTTAGTTGATTTTAGTCAAAAATGTGCATTTTGACTGCCATTTGTATTTCTTATTGGTAACAATTCTGGGCAAAATGATAGTCCATAGGTTTCTACTAGTAGTATATAGTTCAACATTTATTTGATAATGCATTATTATAAGATTACGCTTATATTCTAAAAAACAAACTTATGGTTAGCGAGGCTTACTTGTATTTAGTGTTTATGACGGCCATTTTTAAGTATTTGGGTTACGTGATCAACACATTAAAGTTTTTCATGAAGCTGCAAAGACATATACCTTCGTACATTAAAGGGGTGGGAAAATTCTGAGCTTTTGAGTGTCTTCCTGAAATTCAGTTAGAACTAATGTATCTAAACCCCTTAAAAAGTTTTAATTGATCACAATCTCAATTCAATAAGATCACCAAGAAAAAAAGCAGTATATAAGTTCAAAATATTTAAGCTTAATGGTAAACAGTAACTCTCAATTTGTTTCAGATTTTACCATCCGTTTGCATAACGCAAGTAGCTCTTATGACGGCCACGTCGAAGTATACTACGAAAACCAATGGGGTGCCGTGTGCAGTACCGATTGGAGCATTGAAGACGCTACAGTGGCATGCCGGCAAATAGGGCTGGGCACCCCCGGCAACGTCTACACTACGGCTGTGAATGAAGAAATCATTTCCCCCATTGTGGACAGCGTTAAGTGTAAGGGAGATGAAAGTGCATTGGAGGAATGCTATCATACAGGCTTTGGGAGACGGTCTTGCAATGATGAAGAGGTCGCTGCTATCACGTGTACTAAACCTGAGGTTCAAGTTGGAGGTAATTGACTCTTCAGTTCCAACGGTTTTAGAATAACAAAATCTCCCTTGACAACATATAAAAGTTAGAATTTTTCGTCAAGTTTTCGCTTTAACGTGTTAAACCAAAGGTGACGTCTAAATTTGGGATTTCTTTTTCTTGGCCGCCACCGCCTGACAATTTCCATCGCATGCAAAACGACTTCCTGTATAGGAGGCGCAATTCGAATTCGCGAGACTGAGCCACCCATTTTTTATATCTTTGGTAGATAGCTCCTCGAAATTAAATCATGTTTTCTAAAGGTTCACCGTTTACTATTTTTACAGGGACTTAGGGAGCAAAATACACTTTCTTCGTCATTGGTAAAAATTTTGCTTCCTAACCCCCCCCCCCCATCATAAACAGACGGTGGTGGCCAAGAAATCGCAAATTTAGACGTCGTCATTGATTTAAGATCTTATCAAGCAATAATTTCGTATTCCAAAACCGTCGCAGTTGGACAATTAAGTCAACTGTAAGGGTATCTTTTATTTTTTTACGTCCGTATAAAGAACGAGTACGAGGTCTATACCCAATCTATAAAGTTTCTGTCAATATTTCAATCCGTTGTGATATGAGAGCTAAAATGTGATTTTATAAGCCCACAGAATAGGCCTGCCTACTGGGTAAACTTAATATTGGTCGATTTAAAAAAATGGGACACGTTTTTGCTCATAACTTCCAAACCAATGATTCAACAGGATAAATGAGAAAAATAGTAGCTTACTTTAGACACGAAAACTTTGACCACTATATCGGCAAGACGACAACGCAACGCAAGTGCAGCGAAGTATGAACGGCCCATATAATTGCTAAAAGTAAATCAATTACACGTACAATGCTTTTTACAAATAAAAAACTTAGGCCCGTATTCTCAAACGATGTTTAACGCTAATCACTGGTTAAATCGCAATTTAAAACGCCCGCTAAAATAAACGCAATTCTCAAAGCATGGTTAACTTTAAACGATGTTTAAATTTTAGCCGAACATCGTTAACATGTCTAAAACGTTGGTAGACTTGGTCCGGGGGTAGTTTAAGGCGTGTTAAAGTGACAGGAGATTTTTTTAGGATACGAATTTCTCTCAAATTGCACAGAATCGATTGTAGACCACCTACCAAGAACGTTCCGAAGGTTTATTGGACAAACAGGTACAAAAGAAAACAGCAGACCTTGTTTTGAACTTGCCTGACTATCGTAATTGTCCCCATAGAACACCGTGCTTGACTTTCTGTCGTGCACGACAGAAAGTACTAAATCATCATATTATTACATAAGACGACGTATTCGGCTTATTCACTTCAGGTGTGATCTAATACATTGGAAAACATTCCAAATATGCAAAAAAAACAGGTTCGAAAAAAATTGAGGGCGCTTCTTTCTGGAAATCTCCTCATGTCTCTTTAAACTTCACGTTTTCATCAAATGCCTGATATTTTCAGCTATATGTGATACTTTTGGTTAGTTGTCTCCTTTATTTCTCTATCTTTCTTTCCGAGTTCTCAGTTGATTTCTTCTCGTCCATTTTTCCTTTGTTTCTATTTTCATGCTCGTGTGTATCTGTTATAGTATTGAATGATATCAAGTGCGGCACAACGACATAAAACAGTTTAAATAGGCCCGAGGTTTTGTCTCCATTATTGAACAAATTCTAAAGCTCCTTGCGTAACGCGACATTCTTTAAATTTACCCGTGGCTTCCTGCATTGTATTTACAACTACGAAAGGCATTGTCTGACATATAAATATTGTTCACGTGCACGTAATGCTATAGGCGAAGATAAGTCGCAGTTCGGTGGATGATATTTACGGCGTTTAAATACCGTGGTTTGCTAAACGACTTGTTAAAATATTTAACCTATTTAAACAGTGCGTTTAGCTAACCACAGTTTAAGCCTAACCACCGTTTATTTTAAACATCGTTTGAGAATACGGCCCATAATCTTTATCCTTCTCTTCATATACGTAGGTCTGGGCATGCTTCCAGTTCGTCTAGTAGATGGAACAGATGCTCTCGAAGGCCGAGTGGAAATTCAATACAATTCAACCTGGGGGAGCGTATGCGATACAAACTGGGACAAAAATGAAGGAGATGTTGTGTGCCGACAACTTGGGTTCGGAAATGCTTCAGAGACCCTCCAGGCATCGTACTTCGAACCTGTCACCGAAGAAAGAACAGTGAGGATGTGGGGGACAATATCGAATGCACGGGTAGCGAGGTCATGTTAGCGGCGTGCAGTCACTCTCGATGGGGAAAGACAAACTGTGGTGCTGACCAGGAGGCTGGAGTTAGATGCATGAGTATTATTTATGAACTGATTAAGTATTTGCCTTGATTAGAGAAGGGGAGAGGGAGGGGGAGAGGGGGGGAGGGAGGGAGAGGGGGAGGAAGAAAGATAGTCATGTATAAAGCGTAGGCTAGAATATTTCAGAATAGAGGGATCCGGGAGTAGAGATAGAGAAAGACGAAAGATACAATAGAGAGAGAGAGAATTATCAAACAGATAAGAAACAGACTCGAATAGTTTCCTGTCAAAACAAAGTCGAGAGCAGTTTTCGTGCAGTGGAATTAGCGCAGGACTCAAGATCATTAGAGTTGTGAGTTCGATCGGCTGGGGCCAACGTGTTGTTGTCCCTGGGCAAGGTACCGTTAGTTCAGTTTCCTTTTGACACACCATTGCGCGTAACCAGAACCTTTGCAAATGGGGGGGGGGGGGGGGGCTGAAGGGGTGCCAACGCCTTTTTTTTGAGGGGGCAAATTTGGTCCTTCTCCATATACACCTGGTTAAAACAACAAAAAAAACGGGGTCAGTCATTTGGGGGGGCTGAGGGGGGGGGGCAAGGGTTCTGTTGGGGGGGGGGGGGGGGCTTGCGCCCCCTCCCCCTGGTTACGCCACTGTGACACAAGCAAAAATTGAACAGCTGTTATGGTTGATATTACAATTTATACATGCTGATAGGGTAGTGTGCTAGCCAACTGCCATCTAGATAAAGTGAAATGATTGTGACGATTTCCTGATGGCAGTGCGATACTAATTGGTATCGTGTCGTGAGCGTCCTATATAAGACGGATACATGCGCGTTATAAATGGACAACATAATTATTATCCATCAAATTACAACATTTCCACAAAATAGTTTTATATAAATAATCTTTTGATTTTTTGTATCATTTTTTACAGAATCTGCAGCTGCAACGCATAGTACCACTGTGTTGATTGGGTTGGTTCGGGCTTGTTGGACAATATTTCACATCGTCACGTGATTTCAAGGGTTAACAAAGTTGGGCTTCACCGGACAAGAGCATATGAAAAAGCAGCACTTTTGGTTCCTGGGGAAGTTCGTACATGTGCAACGGAGATCAGCTTTAAGACTGTGGAGCTTCTTCAAACATTGACATCAAAGACCTTTTCTCTAGGCCAGTATAGTGATAACCAGTTCGTGTGCAGCGCTTGGACGCGTGATGGTATTTCAGTTCGACCAGGCACTGATTATTACGAGAGAGAACGTCATATTTCCTACGTACGTCGGGTCCCAGCAAGGATTGTCGTAAATTTCCTCACCTCGTTTCCTAACAAGAAAACCCACAATATCTTTAACTATATCGGACTATCGGATAACATACACAGTAAGTTCCTCGTCATGTGACATCGGATATCAGACGATTACAGATATCTGTAGCAGATACGACGTCAAACATATGCAAATAATCCGCCACTGGGTTGTCGAAGAGGGGCAAAAAACACACAAACACATGCATGTTTTACGACACATTCGGCGTTCCGTGTAAAAATAGGCTCCGATACCAGCCTTTCAGAAAAGCGCGCGTGTTGTATTATAGAGTGCTTTCATCGATCCTACTTCTCTAGCGTTTTAGCTCTTTTCGTAATTTTCTTCACTTTGATAGTAAGCAGTGAGGTGGAGTTAAGTACGGCTGACGGTTAGAACCCCACGATGCAGTGGAGTAAAACTGTCGAGCCGGGAGGCTTTCCAACAAACCCGTCAGGAGCCCACGGCCTCCGGAATTCGATAAGAGGCGATTCAGCAGTGTTACACAATTTGTACCTGTAATAGATAGATTGTATTACATCAGTAGCTTTTAGTTGGGTCATCTGGAACAATTCCATGACCTTTGGTGATGACCTTTTACATTTGACGAGTTTTATGTTATATCTCCATACCGTTTTTAAATACGTATAACAGGACGGACATTTTGTGGTTACCCTTCTACAGCAAACCAAGCATTTTTCATTTTTTACCTCTGTACAATGGCTATATCCCGGATTCTTTCCTGAATTCCGCCAATACTTTCACGACATGTACGCTCTCTGTATGTGTTCATTAACATTCATAGAAGACATATCCACTGAGAAGTGAACCTGCTCTCCATGGTCACGGAATTACTTCAGCTGACCCAACTACCACTGTAAAAGATCCACCGTATTTTACGGTGAAACCGTAAAATATTTACGGTTATTTACATGCAAAGTAACCGTAAACCGTAAACGCTTATTTTTATGGTTGGTTTACAGATATTTCACCGTAAAATTACGGTCAACCGTAAAATTTGCATGTAAATAACCGTAAAATATTTTACGGTTTCACCGTAAAAATACGGTGGATCTTAGGCTTACTTTCTCCCTATATTATAAAAACTGACATAAAGATTGCGCGCCGCGAACACGGCGGTGCCCGAGCTACGCATTATTTTCCAAAACAAGACTGAAATTTAAGCTGATGCATCATAACCTTTTTATGTCCTCTAAAGAGAAACTCAAGAATGGAACCCTTAAAATGGTTCTTAAAAATCTGAGAACCCAAAAATGTTCCTAATAGAACCATAAAGGTGCTATACAGTAGTTAAAAAATATTTTGGTTCGTTGAAGAACCTTACAGGGTTCCATAAAGAGGACAAGTTTAGAACCTCTTTCGCACCTTTTTTTCTAAGGCTTATAAATATTTCTTTGAAATTTTATTTTACTCAGGCTTCACATCTACTGTTGGATAATGTCGTCATTGTAATTTGAAAATACCCAAAGTACCTTTGTTGTGTGAGTGTATGCGTTTATACAAACGTATAGTATATACGTACCGTAAATCTGAAGCACTTTGTATATGACCTGGAATACTTCATAATGGAAATATATCAGGTGTAAATATTAATTGCTTTTGTAAAAAATATTTCGATGTATTGTGAATTTTAACTGAAAAGACAATCAAGAATGCATGGCAATTAGTGTATTTCTATCAATATCAGTATTTTTTTTAATCACTGCCATGAGTATTGAATATCATGGACATGTGTTATTGGCGAACATGACGAAATAGTGGTTTCTGAGTTAAATCGCCGACCATGCTGCAGTTTGATAGTCACTTGTTTAACCCTCGTCTTACCAAGCCCTTTTTTGTAACACGGATTACCAAGGGCGGGGGGGTAGGTTACCATCCCCCTCGAGAATACGTTATAAAGCACCCGATGCTTATGATTTTGATACCAGTGGATAGCTATAGTCCTCCTCATTCCATTGATACCAAAATGAGTACCAACATACTTAGTATGGCGTCACAATAACGTCATCAAGTCAGCAAGTCGGCAAAATTGACATTTTCCACAGAAAACAGGCGAAAATCCAATTTTGCGCTAAAATTGGATTAGGAATATCGGATTTTCATGCGGTTTTTAGCTCTAAATGATGACAAATGACTAGTTTTACATAAATATGGAGTTTTAGAGCCATACTGTGCACAATATTTTCAAAGATGTACCTTAAAATATCATTGGGTGGCAACCCCCCTTACCCTTCGACTTTGACGACATACCTTAACACCGGTGAAGGTGCTACCTTCACAATTTTTTCGCTAAAATGACCAGAAAGGATGAGAGAATGATTACCTATTTTTTTTTTTTTTTTTTTTTGGGTTAAATATGAAGTCACCGCGTGCCAGGAAAGCCCTATGACTGTTTTAAAACTAGGATTGACCAATCACAGCTCAATGTTTATATTTATAGATATAAATTATTCATGATGATGCAAGACCAGCCAATTAGGTAGGGTCGCTTAATAGAAATATTATTTTGTTTTGGTTCGAATTCCAAACAAACTCGGGAGTGGGAACCTAGCTGCACTGTAAAAACCTCTCTGTAAAAAAACCGGGAGAACTTTCCGTTTTGTTAATTTACAGACTAACGAAAAAGAAATGTTTTGAGGTACTATGTGCCTTATATTGCATTATTCATCTTAATATATCACCGAGAAAAAAATTATGTAAAAATACACAAACTATGTAAAAATAGAACTCCATAATAATATTTTTTTTTTTTTTTTTTTTTTATGGCGTCACAATAACGTCATCAAGTCAGCAAGTCGGCAAAATTGACATTTTCCACAGAAAACAGGCGAAAATCCAATTTTGCGCTAAAATTGGATTAGGAATATCGGATTTTCATGCGGTTTTTAGCTCTAAATGATGACAAATGACTAGTTTTACATAAATATGGAGTTTTAGAGCCATACTGTGCACAATATTTTCAAAAATGCACCTTAAAATATCATTGGGTGGCAACCCCCCTTACCCTTCGACTTTGACGACATACCTTAACACCGGTGAAGGTGCTACCTTCACAATTTTTTCGCTAAAATGACCAGAAAGGATGAGAGAATGATTACCTATAGAAGCTTTTTGCGCAAGCTTTTGGCATTTTAGCGCACCGGAGCAAAGTTCACTGGGGTGGTAACCACCCCTCCCCCCCCCCCCCCGGTAAGACGAGGGTTAAATATGAAGCCCTATGACTGTTTTAAAACTAGGATTGACCAATCACAGCTCAATGTTTATATTTATAGATATAAATTATTCATGATGATGCAAGACCAGCCAATTAGGTAGGGTCGCTTAATAGAAATATTATTTTGTTTTGGTTCGAATTCCAAACAAACTCGGGAGTGGGAACCTAGCTGCACTGTAAAAACCTCTCTGTAAAAAAACCGGGAGAACTTTCCGTTTTGTTAATTTACAGACTAACGAAAAAGAAATGTTTTGAGGTACTATGTGCCTTATATTGCATTATTCATCTTAATATATCACCGAGAAAAAAATTATGTAAAAATACACAAACTATGTAAAAATAGAACTCCATAATAATCTTTACCTAAATTAAGTAACTTGAAATTTTATCTAAATTAAGTAACCTTTTTTTACCTAAATTAAGTAAAATTTTACAAAATTATGATAGAGTTCTATTTTTACATAATTCAATTCCTGGAGTATAATATCATAAGCGATTGTTTTATAATATGAAAAGTGCAACTATATTCTTAATTTTGTTTTCGTTCGATTATGAGGTTGGATTTTACGAAAATGTCTGTATTTTCTCAGACGCAGTTACTGCGTGAAAACCGACAAAGCCGCTGAAAAAAATTCTAACAGAAATAGAAATGAAGGCTGGTCCTCACGTATTCGATAAGCAGGGAAGAGCTGAAATTGCTTAATTATTTTTAAGCAACAAAATGCTACCCGACATGTCTTATTTTGCACCTTCTACATTGACATGTGACATATCGGACGACATGTGACTTTGTTGAAGACGTTCATCAAAAGTACCTTCGAGGAAAAAATCTTTATTGTTCATGTAATTTATTATTGGATACATCTACCATTAAAGCCACTATCAGTGATTTCTTCAAAATGTAAACAAACCGAGCCCCATATTTTTTCATTTTTTTGCACTGTTATTTTGGAAATGGTTGTAGTAAAGACCATTTTGACAAAAGTGGCTAACACACCGTATTTGTCAAGAAATGACTCTTCAGACGTAGATATGATAATTACACTATCACATCATATATAAAGTACGTTTTCTGAAGAGCGATCTTTGGTGCTTGGATGGGCAGGGATGATGATCAAAAGTAAAGATGTACTGTCTTCAGGTATATATTTGCCAGTTGGTCAAAGATATCACTTTTGTCCAACCTTCGGTCATTTATAATCTGACAGGTATACTGTCCTGTAAGTAAGTATAAGCTGCCCTGTGCAAACCTATTACAACCGACCAATTCTGAATACTTTTTGAATTAATTAAGCAGTTATTTTGAATGTTCAATTTAAAAAGAGCCGGGAATCGAATCATTTGCGTATTAGTTGCAATTCTTCTTATCGTGTCCAAACACTGTGGTTCTCAAATATGATCCAGCCAGAGATTTAACCAGTTTATATCTTGCATGCTCGCTACGCTACGACGGATGTCTGGTGGAGCAATTCCTGCTAGGATGTACAAGTTTTCCGTTGGTGTTGGACGGAGGCATCCTGTGATAAGCCGGCAGGAGGCATTTAACGCTGGATCAAGCTTCTTGGCATGGGTTGATCTTTCCCATACAGGGCAGGCATACTCTGCACATGAGTAGCACAGGGCAAGTGCCGTCGATCTTAGGGTAAGTGGGCGAGCACCCCATCTGGTGCCAGTGAGTTTGTTCAAGATGTTATTGCGTGTTTTTTTTTTTTTTTTTTTTAGCTGCCCTGTGCAAACCTATTACAACCGACCAATTCTGAATACTTTTTGAATTAATTAAGCAGTTATTTTGAATGTTCAATTTAAAAAGAGCCGGGAATCGAATCATTTGCGTATTAGTTGCAATGAAAAGGCTTTGAAATCGTGACATGTGAAATCGGCAAGTGAATGGAATCACAAAGCTGTAATCTTTAAAATCAATGGAGTGTGGCTAGTTACGTCCTTGCAGAGGCCACATTTATTTTTTATTTACTTTCTTTCATGAAGATCAGCAGTGAGGTGAGTAGAGTAAATGTAATCAGGGACAGTCTGATGTAACATGGATATTAAAGGTCCCAGGAAATGCAAATAGAATTGATGTGGTTTGTGTCAAGTCTATAAGGAGGGACCATGAAGCATTCAATATTTTTGTTGGTGATGACATCATTAGTGAAACTATTGATTTTTCAGAGAGTAATAGAAAATTCCAGGTGACTGGTGTGAATCTTCATGACACTGACTGAAAATCAATAGTTTCACTAATGATGTCACTGGTAGTGTATTCTTTTTTCTGGCCCTGTTTATTGGAATGGAATATTCTGTAAAGATTTGGAGTAGGTTTATCATCTCATTTCCTGGGACCTTTATTCAGCGTACAATGGATAGGGTCAACGTAATTATTTTTTGTGGTGGCCTTTTTGAGTCCAATAATTCTATTGATATTTTCCTTGGTAAGTAGCCTCCTCTCCATGCTAATGGAACGGCTTGGTCACATGGTTGGAAGATCCGTCTTGGGAAAATACACTTTATAAAATAGGCAATTAACCGCTATGTCCCTTTAAGTTATATAGGTGGACAAATAAACATTTTTTTCAACCATCTATAACCAGTATAGATTTGAAACGAATATGGCAAGCATTTTGATCACAACTGAATTTTGACCTGGTTCCCTGGATTTTAAATTGTGCATTTTTGGCAATTTTAGATATGACTTCGAAAGCGATGTTCGTCTCCAACTAATTTGTCAAACACACACACACGCACACACACACACACACACAAATTCTTTTGTATGTTCTATAACCAATGGCAAATGAAGCGTATAATATAATAATAATAATTGTGCTGAATTGCAAAGGGTTTCAATTTTACAGAAATTGAATTTTTGTGTGCAAAGCAGGGAATATAAGACAAGCAATTCAGCCAGTAGACTTTTCAGCCAGTATATTACAAAAGGACAAAAGAAACACCTTTGTATCACTTTTATGGAAGGCTCAATACCAGTAAGTGCAATATGATTGAAACGCTATCTTAATATCCTTTTGTAAGTCTACTGGCTTATTTGCTATTCTATTTATGGCTTTGCACCCAACAATACAATTTCTGTAAAATTGAAGCCCATCACACTTCAACGTAGTATTATTACATTTTTCTTTGGCCATTATTAATCGACCATACAAACATCTCTGTGTTCGTTTCTGACAAAATAGTTTGATAGAACATTGCTTTTTCGAAAACGTGCAAAAAATTGTCAAAATTCCCCATTGACTTTACATGAAAACTTTAGGCTAAAATCCACGGAACCAGGTCAAAAATTCTGTTGAGATGAAAATGCTTGCCACATTTGTTTTAGTAGGCAAAATGATCATAGAATCTACTCGTCTTGAAAAAAAGTTATTTGCCCACCTCTATTATAAGTATAGAGTATAATTAGGTGTGGGCAAGTATGAACTTTTTATACAAATCTTTTATAAAACTAGCATATTCTATGGCCATTTTGGCTCCTGCAAATGAATCAGGCAAGATTTTCACACAAGATAATTTTTTTAGGTTGGTTCTGTGGAGTTTAAGTTTTGTACATGAAGTCTATAGGCTTTACTGCTACTTTTGGAAAAACAAAAAACAAACATGATCTTCATCCTGGATTTTGCTAGAAACTCACCAATAGGTGCTTTATAGGTTTAGGCAAATAATTGTCAAAGAAAAAATAGCAAAATTTATTCTCAATGGCAGAAAATATGTATTTTTCCAAAATTCTCTTCAATTGAGGCAAGGCAATACACAGAACAACCAAAACAAGCCCACTAGTTTGTGAGTGAGTGAAAACTGAAGGAGTCTATTGTTGTAAGGTCAAGCCTTTGCAACCAGTTACATAACTTGTATACCTGTGAATGGTACTGGGGTGTTTCATACCAGCATGTGCATGTGTGGTACTGTTATTAACATATATAGTAGCAGGCAACCCATTGTGTGTAAAGAGGTGTATTCCTGTTTCTATAAATAATTTAAACCAGTAGGTGAAAGTTGTAGCTGTGCTAATGAGTGACTACACGCCCTCTGCAAGGTAAAAACATTTTTTCTTTATTTTAGACAATCATGAACTTGGTTATTTTGGAAACCTATGGTTTTTATAAAGGGAGGCAATATACCTAGCACATGTGCATGTTACATAGTTGTCATTAGTTTGTATGTGGCAAACATTGGCAAATAACTAATTTAACCTCAAAGTCCCATGACTTTATGAACAAAATTTAAAATCCATAGAACCAACCCAAAACTTTATCTTCAGTGAAAAGCTTGCTAGATTCTTTTTCGGGAGCCAAAATGGCCATAAAATCCACCCGCAAGTTGTAACTTGCCCACCCCAGTATAATTTAACATGCATTTCTTTTGTGCTTAAAGTTTTGTTATTAACGTTCACATCATGTAAACACAATATTTAGCTCAGCGATTTTAGCCGATTCAAATTCATATTTTATGTAAAACGTTTTACTTTTAACATAAAAAGATATTGTTTTGCTCTTCCATCTCTCTCTGATGTCTTTCTCTGCATTAGATGTCTGTTTGTCTGTCTGCCTGTCTGTCTGTCTGTCTCTTTTGTTTTTATGAACAAATATTTTCAACTTAGTGCTGTTTTACTAGCCAAGTAAAATGAACAAATCAATTAATACGATTATCATTCTGTATATAGAGAATGCTTTAAAAAGTGTGTTACAAATTAGAACACTTCTTTCTAAACATCTGTTTGACTTTATCTTCTAAACATATTTAATTAATCCACACATCTCGAGTTATAATGCTATAAGTAATTTCACGGGTTTTGGAATTAGACGTTGTACTTAGCTTTTAAACATGTTTATCTTAAGAACTTAAGAAGTGTTTAATCACTAAACTGTGTTTGTACAACGTTTACAGTAAAATATCAATCATTTTGCGCAGTGTTTTCAAAGTAAAGACAAGAAGGTGTCCAGGTCCGTACGCTAGAGGGGAGGGGTCGCTCCCCCAAAAAATCCACAAAAGGGACAACAAGTCCACTTTTTGCTGATTTTTTTTATAAACAAGTTTCAAAAGTTAGCAAAACTCTAACAAGGAATTCCACTTTTGATGATGAGGTGTTTAAAAATTCCAAAAAGAAGGCACATTTTAGTCCACTATTTTTGAAGTCCCACCCCCCCAAATAAATAAATCCTGCGTACGGCCTGGAAGTGTCTTCATCCTAGACTGCCCATTCTCTATAAACATGCAAGCTTTCACAGAAATACCGATCATATTGCCCAGTCTATTACAATTACATTTTGTTGTAGATGTAAGATTTTCGATATAACATTTTTACATACTAAGTGCTCCACTTAATTTTGTATATAACCTTTTTATATATTAGTTTTTATACGCTTTTACACGTGGGGTTTATAGGAAGTCTTATACGTTCAGCCCAAAAAGATATATAGTTTTAAAGAATGGATCAAATTAAACTATGTTAAATACTCCAAAAGTCCAGACATAAAAGTAAGTTGAAATTTGAAATAAATAGGGTTGTTAAGGTGATCTATTCAATATCAGAAGGGATATTTTGCGGGACACAACGTTTTGCGGCCCTTCCGTTTGCTCAAAAATGTTGGAATCCCTATGATCCTCAAGTTTATTTAACACGTTGGTTTCTTATGTGTGTGTTATTTCTGGATTAAATTGGGGGTTTACCTAAATTCCTCAATCCCCTTAGCATAAATATAGATCTGTCGGTTACTGTCCTATAGAGGGTGAGCCAGGCAATGTTGATCCCCCGGTCCACCTGGGGGGGGGGGGGCAAAGAGGAATTGATACCAGGCTAACCTCATACTATGACATACACACAAAGTAAATGATGGGCCATTCTGTAGGGGTAACTTAAGCGAGACTAGAGCACTCGCAACCAAGAGATTATAACAGGGGGCAAATTGAAAAGTGGGTCCAATGTTGTGAATTGATACCAAAATGTTCGTATGATCACAAGGATTTAAAAATGTATAGTTGTGTTCTCTGACGTACCACTACGGAGTATAAGCTGAAAACTGTTATTGTAAGTCAAAGGTTAAATTAGCTCCTACAGGGGTCAAATACTAAAACACGCGATAGATTCGTGGAAATGGTTATATTGTTGTACTGTATTACAATTAACTAAGGAATAGTTGGACCATTCTGCCAATGTTGAAAATTAACAATCTTACGCACCTCATAGCTTATAGAGGGCTGGTGTAATTTGGGTGTACTTTTTTTTAATCCTTGCGATATAACGAACATTTTGTATGCAATTCAACAACATTGGACCACTTTTCAATTTTGACCCCTGTATAATCTTTTGGGAGCCCCTAGATCGCTAAGCTACCCCTACAGAATCATGGCCATCATACATTTTGTGTATGTTCATAGTATGAGGAGCCCTGGTATAAATGCCTCTTTGACCCCCCCCCCAGTGTGGTAACCAAATACGCGCTAATTGGGAGGTCTGCTCATCCACTATATGCAAGGGCTGGAATAGGAAAGGTGGGCCCTATACACCGCATACTTCCACGAAGCTAGGGAGGCCATATTTTGAAACCATTTATAAAATTAGCTTTTAAGAGGTTTTACAAGTTTGCCCTTAGCTTGTATAGCATATCAATCTTTCGTCATGCTTTAGGGAGAAATAACATTATCAACATTGTATGTCTTAACTTGTTACACTACTGTTTTATTTTACTATTGGTAATAAAAGTTTAAAACAATAATGTTCTGCATTCGTTTTATTATCGAAAGTTGAAGCGATATACAGTCATTTTCTTGCAAAGTAGACTTTCCATTTTATTTTGTATTCCAACTATATCCTTTGGAAATTCATGTGTGGAATTAAAAGTAGCGAGAAAGTTATAAGAATCTCAATCAAACTATATGGAGGAGTTAGTACTCCACCAATGAAGGTAACAAAAATAATAAGACCACGTGAACCCCTGCAGTATACGGTGTCTAAAACTTTTTAAAGTTTAAAAGTTTTTAAAACTTTTTAAAAGCCCCTCCCCAACATCACAAATAAATAATCAGATATTCAATTCCGTTTCGGTTACCATCAAAATGTATTCAAGTGGACTTGAACCACCATGGCATTTAAAAATAAATGAGGGCGATTTATGGACCTCGTGGTTGTTTTTAATCTACAGAAGAAGGCTATTTTCTGATAAAAGATATAATTATCTCGGGGTTCTTTTAGAAAACTGTTGTCTGCAAATAGTCTAATGTTGGAATTGCATTCCAATATCTTTCATATATAACAATAAGAGTGTTGGTCCTAAAAACAATCCTTGTGGCACCCCTGATTGTGCTCCAGGAGAACAGTTGAAATAAGATAGTGATAATGAATAGCTGCCTATGAAATGAGGAAACATTGTGCTCCAGGAGAACAGTTGAAATAAGATAGTAATAATGAATAGCTGCCCTAGGAAATGAGGAAACATTGTGCTCCAGGAGAACAGTTGAAATAAGATAGTAAAAATGAATAGCTGCCCTAGGAAATGAAACATTGTGCTCCAAGAGAACAGTTGAAATAAGATAGTAATAATGAATAGCTGCCCTAGGAAATGAAGAATCATATTGTGTTCCAGCAGAATAGCTAAAATAAGATATTAATAATGAATAGCTGCCCTATGAAATGAGGAAACGTATTGTGCTCGAGGAGAGCAGTTAAAATAAGATAGCAATCATGAATAGCTGCCCTATGAAATGAGAACACATATTGTGCACCAGGAAAACAGTTGAAATAACAAAGTAATAGTGAATAGCTGCCCTATGAACCGTAGAAGCATATTGTGCTTCAGGAGAGTAGTTGGTAGACCATATCTCAACATTGCCATGTTGAGGCGGATGATAAGATACACGAATAGACGGAATACCACATTACGTAATAAAATGCCTCGTCTGAATGAATGAATAGCTGGCCAGAAGGATTTGGATCTGATTCTCATTCACTTGTATGTAACATCTTTATACTAAAAGAATCCATGAAAAGAGAACAATGGACGGGCGTCTTACCGTCGATGGCTATAAAACTATTTTACACGTATAACAAGGAACTCTGGATTTAAAAAGAAATTACCGAAGACGACCTTTGGAAAACCATTGCATGCATAAAAGATGTAGTGAAATTTCATCTGGTACATGTGAAAGTGGAGTATAATTTTCGAGGAAAAAAGCCAGTTGTGAAATAATTAACACTCTCGTGCCTCATGCTGTGTCGATATGCCTTTTCAGCAAAACAACATAGACGTTGCCAACACCAATGCGATGGGTGTAATGATGGGAGCCAAAACCTGTACATCCAGAAAACAGGTGTACCTCAAAACTCGAGTTGGATATTGAAGTCAACAACTTGTGGACAATGATTACAGGACTGATCTCTCCGATCCAGTGGTCGGCACTCACAGTGATATTGACAGCATTGTCTCTCTACCTTTTTACGCTGGTGTTATGTCCTGTTGTCAATGGTGAAATAGGACTAATTCTAGAGGAAGCGGGTCCAGGATTTGATGATGCAGACCTTGTCGCTGCTAAAGGATCTTACCCCGGGCACAACGCTAGACTTCAGAAGCCAGCTGGTCATGCTGGTCTTCCTTTCCAGCAGCATCGTCGGCGCCAAGATGGATACCAACAATATTACAACTATAATAATCAGGGTCAAGCTGCTGACAGATCAAGAAGACGAAAGCAAAACAATCGCAAGGCCTTCCAGCCACGACCAGTTTTTGCTGGTGCTGGTGGCGCGGGACAAGGATTTCAGAACCGACCGTTTCTTGCAGAAAATTTATGGTACGACCAACAGCATCAACAGCAACAGCAGCTTGGTATGAATCCACATCTTCAAAAGTCCCGTATCGTCAGCAGTTACCTCAGCAACCATTTCCGAACGGCAATGCACAGTATATGCAAATGGATTTACCTGCCCCTGCTGTGGGGATGGACCCTTTGCCTCAACTCGGTAACAGAGACGAAGCTTTTCAGAAATTTCATCAACAACAGCAGGGTCCCGTTCACGGTGGTGCACTGCAGCCGCGGGGGAATGTTCCTTTTAGACAACAACCTCAACCTGAAGTCGGTAGATGGAACATTAACAAACACGGTAAACTAGCAGATGAAGCTAATGTGGAGAACCTTCCGCGGAAAGTCCAATACAATGAAATAATGAAAGACAATGAACTGATCAATTTGTACAGGTCTAAAGAAAAACAGAAATGTTCATATGACATGTCCTAAGGGCGCGTTCATTGCTGAAATCAAGTATACTTTTGGTGACATAGAGATGATAAAAATGCAACCGAATAAGTGGTTTACTGTGAAAGACAAAGTTGCCAAAAAATTGTCTCCAGAGAAGGACTTTGTTAAATACCTTCTTGAAAGACCTTTGAAGGGTCGCCCAATGGACGTCGACCTACCATGGAATAGAGCCTTCGACAAAATGGCCCAGCAGCAACAAAGTCCGCTGAGTGAAACAGGTTGTGATCCTATTCTATACTGTTTGGGTCACCAGAGTTGTCTTTTCAAACTTCTGAGTGAGTTCTGTGCTGTTCGCATAGGAAATACACCCCGATTCCTTTTGATGGACGTCAAATGCGTCAAAGATTTCTTGTTACAAACCTATTTGGATACTCCAAAGGATTTAGATGTTGTTACCAAGGAAACCAACCAAGTCCTGAATATATGGTATCAAAAATCGAAATCCAATAAGAACAAGACAGTTGTCGAGTTGAGGACGCTCACCGAACAGGAGATCTTTGGTGTTGAAGCCTGCCCTCCAGTAAAGGAAGCCTACCGAAAAGGGTGAGTCAAGATCCGGGGGAAGGGGTATATTGGTGATAATATTATGATATTATCACTAATATCATAATATTGGTGATAAGATAATGACCAATATTAAAATAACAGTGATATGATAATGACCAATGTTAAAATAAATGTCAAATGTGTAGTCACAATTATTGGGACTAGGGGAAGGGGGTACTCGGTACATAGGGTATATACATATCAATTTCTTAAAGCAGATTAGATAGCTCCGCGACGCGCGACGGCTGTGCGCATCGAGTTTGCAGGAAAGGCCTTAAAGGACACAATAACATGAAAAAATATTCGGACAAAACAATTTAGATGCTTACATTGCTCATGGATGACAAAGTTGCATCGAGATTTTGAATCGGCATTTTTGTCAATGAAAACATTAATTTGTCACGAAAAGGTTCTTTTGACAAATAAAAAATTGTCATGCAAATGATTTTTTTTATCATTCAAGAAAATAAAGCTAAAAATTATTGCATAATAATCAATTAGAAATTATTAGCTTTCAATTTTTTAGCATCACAGATCTTTTCATGACTTACAAAATTTCACTTTTTAAGTTTGCATGGCAAATTAATAAATGACAAAAATGACGTCATTTTTAGTACATGACAAATCACATGACAAACTAAATGACAAATAAATGACGCTAAAATATGGCTGTTTTCACCGAAAATTGATATTGTCACCGACTTTCACCCGCATCAGAAAAATGGCGAGGCTTTTTTAATTTTACAAAGAATAGACCCCAGGGCTCTTTAAAATCACATGAAGGCGACTGTGGTTGATTAATAACACAGTTCGGCCCATCATCCATCAAAATTTCAGGATTGAAAACATTAATTAAAGAAAATTGAAAATAAAAAAAAGTAGGCCTTATCCCAAAAAGTGAGGAGGGAGGGGCTACGAGAATCTGGTAATTTTTATGCGGCCTTATGAAAACATTTTTAGCTTTATGTTCTTAAACGATAACAAAAAAAAATCGAATGACAAATTTTTAATTTGTCAAATAAGCCCCTTTTCGTGACAAAGTAATGTTTTCAGTGCAGGGCTCTATTCCAAAAAGGTCCCGGGGCCACTTGTATTCAAAGGTGGATATGATGCGTGAACAAGAAAACGCGTAAAAAGGGTATCTTTTTTCCAACAGGCGATGTACGCGCGTACATTGATTAGGGTGTCAAAAACAGCAAAATGTGGAAAAAAAAAAAAAAAAAAAAATTTCTTAAAGCAGATTAGATAGCTCCGCGACGGCTGTGCGCATCGAGTTTGCAGGAAAGGCCTTAAAGGACACAATAACATGAAAAAATATTCGGACAAAACAATTTAGATGCTTACATTGCTCACGGATGACAAAGTTGCATCGAGATTTTGAATCGGCATTTTTGTCAATGAAAACATTAATTTGTCACGAAAAGGTTCTTTTGACAAATAAAAAATTGTCATGCAAATGATTTTTTTTATCATTCAAGAAAATAAAGCTAAAAATTATTGCATAATAATCAATTAGAAATTATTAGCTTTCAATTTTTTAGCATCACAGATCTTTTCATGACTTACAAAATTTCACTTTTTAAGTTTGCATGGCAAATTAATAAATGACAAAAATGACGTCATTTTTAGTACAAGGACAAACTCACAGGACAAACTAAATGACAAATAACATGACGCTTAAAATATGGCTGTTTCAACCGAAGATTGATATTACCACTGACTTTCACCCGCATCAGAAAATGGTGAGGCTTTTTAATTTTACAAGAACAAACCCCAGTGGATACTTTAAAAAATCACATGAAGGAGACTGTGGTGATTAATAAACACAGTTCGGCCCACATCAAAAACTCAAAAATTTCAGGATGAAAACATTAATTAAAGAAATTGAAAATAAAAAAAAAAGTAGGCCTTATACCAAAAAGTGAGGAGGGAGAGGGCTACGAGAATCTGGTAATTTTTATGCGGCCTTACGAAAAAATGTTTAGCTTTATGTTCTTTTCGTAAACGATAACAAAAAAAATCGAATGACAATTTTAATTTGTCAAATAAGCCCTTTTCGTGGCAAAGTATGTTTTCATTGACAGGTCTATTCCAAAAAGTCCCGATGGCCACTTGTATTCAAATGTGGATATTGATTGACGTGAACAGGAAACGCGGAAAAAAGGTATCTTTTTTCCAAAACAGCGATGGGGCAATCTACACGGCAGAGCAGATCCAGATCGGATCCGGTTCCCCGAGCTCCAGAGATCACGGGAGACCGTTATAGAACTCTACACGGCGCAGGGAGTGCGAAAGTACGGCGGCCTTTCGAAGCGTAAAGTGACGTATACCACGCGTAACCTTGGTAAGCGAGGAATACTTTACGCGCAACCTAAAGGACGCACTTAAAGTGCAAGCGACACTAACCAAGCGTGTACAAACCAGTAGCGTTGCAGATCTGGATTCAAGGTGAACGTTGCCGTGTAGGACGCAAAATTGATACGAGATCTGGTCGATCTGGATCCGTCGGATCTGCGCCTGCCGTGTAGATGCCCCAATGTACGCGCGAATGATAGGCGGGTGTCAAAAACAGCAAAATGTGGAAAAAGGGTTATGGTTTTTTCTCATCCTGAATGTGATTATGATTAGGTCTGTAATTACGCAAAATAAGCAGAATGATCCAAAATATTGTAAAGCAAAACAAGTAATAAGAAGATATATTATGGCACAATGTTATGTACTTGTTTAAGTAAAGTGACAAAATACTTCTTTAGGAGCGAATACAACAGAAAAAAATTACTTGTTTAGTAGGGTATGTTTTTTTTTAGTCGGTAGAAATACTTCTTTAGGGTACATTTGGCAGGCCCATGTCACGCATCATATCCACCTTGAATACAAGGTGCCCCCAGGGAAAAAGTTAAATCTATTTTAAGACAAAGTTACTTTGAAGTAGTGCGGTAGATGGGTATGACATTTGAAACAACGGTGAAAAGCATTAAAATTGTTCATATTATACAAAAGAAAAATTTTTCTTCTTTTTCGGTTTTTTTGTTTTTTTAAATAATTCCCTTAAAGGTACATGCCCGATTCGCTAATAAGCCTCGTCCCAGAACCCCAGTTTACCGGAAGTGGTCAATTGTGGTATCAGAAGGAAAGCTACTATTTTCTCATTTACCTGTGAAATCTAGGCAAATGATGATTGGTGGGAGTTATGAGCGAAAAGGTACTCCATTTTGGGTTGCGGTCTGCTTTTTATCTAGACCAATTTAGTTTTACACAGTACTTTTTGGGCTCACAAAATCACGTTTCCAGCGGGTCACATCAAAACGGATTGAAAGATTCGCGCGGAAAACTCAGATGGGATTTGGTGTGAAGGTCATTCTATCAAGATTGTACGTGATATACTAATCGAACATCCCCCTTTAATTTTCATAACTTGAAGAATTATACTGATCACGACTCTCTAACTTAATGAGAAAAGAGCTTCAATCCGAACCAAAATTTGGAAACTTCGGAAATTCTGGCCGGGATTCTGGGGACAAGGTTTTAGCGATCGGAAGGGCGGTAGGGGGGGGGGGCAACTTAACCGCAACAGTCTTTTCACGACTTAACGGTTGGGCGCTCTCCCTTACTCACCATCATGACAAAGGCTTGACTATAAGGCTAATAGATGGTTACGAATATTTAAATCTAAATGACCGTTATGGAAATTACACTGTCATGCAGCGGTAATCATACCCCGACGGATTGATGGTCAATTTTTCCCAAATTATTCTGATATTATAGCTCTTTAGAAGAAGGGAACGAGATTTGTTGTGGGACAATTTTTGTTGTATATCATTGGGACCCACCGCTGTCGTAGAAAATGAACATAGGAATTCCCTTAACATTACCATTTGGAAGATCTAAGATGCCCAAATTCGAGCAGATCGTGTCCGCCCCGGCCCTTTAACAGTGGTATCAAAATTAAAGTAGGGGCCCCCTAGTTCATATTAACTAAGGCCAGGGGGAATAAAATTACATTGCTATTTTTCAAGTGCTTTTGATAGAGGACATGTTAAAATATGACAGTTGGGTCATTTGTTGAAATTCCGTGACCATGGAAAGCTTTCTCAGTGGATTGTCTTTTATGAAGGTAATGAACGCTTTAGCGGGGTTACCCCTCGTGAAAGTGTGGGCGGATCCAGGAGGGGAGCAAAATCATTTTTATACAGGGGCAAATGAAAAATGCTTGGGTAGATGTCAGTGGCGAAAGGAAAAATTAAAGAAAAGAAAAATGATGGATTGCCAAAAAGAACCTAATTGGCAAAAATAAGCGATTTGGGGACAAAAATTGGTTTAAAATCGCAAAATGTTTAATATTTCCCCCAGATTTCCACTTTCCCCTTAAATTTCACACCCCCCCCCCCCGTTTTCTCCCCAGAAAGAGGTCTGGCGCGCCACTGATAGCTGTAAAAATAGGGTAACCAAAGTGTTTGTCTTGTTACAAGGATATAATTAAAAATTCCTTAAAAGGATGAAGGGCGAGTCACGGGGAAATATCCATGTAAAAGGTAGGGGAAGGGATAAATAAGAGGATGGGACCCACGGCTCAAAATTGGGAGGACCTGGCTCGGAAAGATATACGGTTTTTGAGTTCAGATCATTTAATACATGTGGGATATATTACAAAGGCTGTGAAAATCTGAATGCTTGGTCCAGTTGCCGTATGGCCGTTTAGATAAAGTCATGCCCTGAATAATTGTGTCAATTTTAAGGGTTGGGGTAACAAATTCAGGGATTATTGCTATGATCTTGTAAAAGGCGGGACCAGTGGGAACTATAAAGTTGCTATATAACAGAAACACATATTTATAACTTTTTATGATTATTCACATTAACATTTCTTAGACAAAGGGTTCAAAGGTCAAACACGTTTTTTTCTTCGACTCAATTTTAAGACATACTAATATCGTAAACAAAAACAGTCGCATGTCACTTTCCTACGTACTCCAAATGAAGGTGAATGAGAATGTCGTTAATTATTAAGTTATAGAATTTCATGGAGTTAGGTCCCATGTGAATTTTGATAAGGAGCGGCATATTTACGCCAGGGGAGGAAAGGAATGGAGGATGTCAACTTGTTTTTGTCGAAACATTCGCGTCCCCCCTCCCTTGCTTCGTCAAAAAAGTGGCATGTCCCCTGATTTTATAGATTTTCCATTAAAAAGTTCACGTCCCCCCCCCCACCCATCACTTGATTAAACAGTATAAGACTTTCATAATATCTCCTAGCAAACTCTTGCTTACAATTTTCTTTGTATCCCATAGCGGCAAACCACATTCCCCTGGCGTAAATTATGCCCCCTCCTAAAAGTTCCCGCAGACTTGCTAGAGTCTTTTGGAGTTTTCAAGGTTAAGGTGATGCATTGCGGGTGAAACGATTTCGGCATTTACAGAACAACCAGGAAAATATTTTGTTCGATTTAGGAGTGCCAGAACGGTACTGTTCTGTGCAACAAAGCGTTCAGTAGGTGGGCGGAGAGTAGCGCCCCCCAAATAAAAAGGCAACAAATTACCCCCAAAATGATTTTAAAAATGCCCTAAAAAGTAATCCTGGCCACATGAAAGGGTCCGAAAAAAAATCTGCACCCCTTTTATAAATTTGTCCCTAAAACTTACAGACCCAATCTGAAAATAACCCTTAAAAAATCCTGGGGCCACGATACTGGTGAGAGTGGCTTGAATCATATTTACAATATGCCATCTGGGTGGATTCAGAAGGCCAACTCGACACCTACTTCCTCCAGCCGGGACAATTCCTACACAGCACTACGTAAACTCTTTATTAAGATATCAAAGAAGACCATCCCACCACGTGGCTGTCGCCGCAGTTAATACCATCCCTGGATGAGCGAAGGGATACAACTTTACAATAAATTCTTGAATTCTGAAACGGGGGAAAAAAAAGCGGACAAAAGCGACATCGAAGGCATCAGACTGACAACGACTGGATAGGAAACGTCGGAGCGCTGGGATGATACAGTCCATGAATGACTTCACTCATTCCTCGCAGGAAGCCGAAAGACCCATAAACTCCTCCCGCCAGAGTTCCAACCATCAAAAGTTATGTGTCTGCACCTCAATTGCTGAGCAACCATAGCAAATGGTCGTTCAAGGATACTGATATGGATCACACTCGCTCTGTTGAAAAAGACATCACCAATCTTCGTCGAGCCCCTAGGCCCTGGCGTGGACGGGTTCGCTTTTAACACCCTTCTCACAGAATCTTACCTCTCTCTAGCAGCCAAAGACAGAGTGGAAAACCCAGGGGCCTTATAACATACCACCGGAGTTCCTGATGCACTTGGCCCACAATGTCTTGAATTGCTCCGGAGTTCTACACATGGTGCTTACCATCCAGTCCGTACACACACTATCTGAAGGAGGGCTTACCATCCATCGCCTCCCCAACACCAAACACGCCTGTGGACAACCCCAAGAGAAATTACCGCCCAATATCACTACGGTGTGTTTCCTTCAAACTACCTTTGATCCTAGGCCCAGTTGGAGCCAGTCATCCGTCACATCTGCTGTGAACAAGCAGGATTGCGCCGTGGCCAGAGCACTGTCCAAAAGATTGTAAAACTCACAAAATGATAGTGAGAAGAGCTTTGAAAAGCGTCGTAAGGCAGGCGTCATCTTGGTGGACCTTACTGCAGCATATGACACCGTGTGGCACCAGGGCTTGACACTCAAGCTTCGCAGGACCATCCCGGATCATCACATTGTACAATTCATAATTATGTAACATGCTTTCAAACCGTAGCATGTTCTTAAGACCAATGATGGGCAGAGCAGTCGACTGCGTCGTCTGAGGAACTGAGTCCCACAATGATCAGTATTGGCTCCCATGCAGGATTAACTTGTATATCAGCGACTTACCTCAAACAAAATCTAGACAATATGGCTACGTCGATGATCTTAATTGCCCTTCTTCACTTGGACAGAAACTGGACTTACTGCAGATATGGCCATACTTGCAGCATATCTCAAGACCTGGAGACTTCAGCTGAGGGAAGCTAAGACCACTGCTATTGCCTTCCATCTTAACACTAAAGGGGCTTCATGGCCAGCTTCAAATTAACTTCAATGGAGCGCCTCTGCATATAATCCTACACCAATTATCTGGGAGTGAAGCTGATCGGCAACTTACTATCGGCAACATTTCGAGTCAGTATGTACAACGGTAACAATTTCTGTGCCGCCTTGCGGATCTTCATGGGGGCTAGCCATCCCACCTACGCACCACCGCCATGGCCGCTAGTCTACGAATAGCCGCCCCAGCATGGTGCAATAAGCTTATTACAAACAAGCTGGACACAGTTTTCAACGAGACCGGAGAAACCATTACTGGCTGCCTTCGTCCCACTCCCACTCTGCGTTTCTACCGTGCTTCAGGCATGGCACTGCAATGCTCGGAGAGAACATCCACACATAAACTGGGGAAACATGGCTCTGTGGACAACAAGCACCGCTGCATAATATGTCAAAGAATCACAACCAGCTCCGGCCAGACAGAGATGCGCTTTCGTGACCCTTCTTTCACGCCGCTAAACTCCATCTCCAATCATCACCTTACAGACATGGACACTACGTGGCTACAATCTTGTAAAAAATTGTTGGAAACACTTTGTGGAGGTTTGAAAAAATTTCCCCCGGTCTCCCCGAAACAAATGTCAGCAGCCTTGCACACACCCAACATTGAGATGATGGGGGGTGGGGAAGGGAAATGTCGAATGGAAGTTCAGGCTTTGCAATGAACATTGACTTTGGGTTAGTGACCACGATGTGATCACGGCAGCCTTTAATACAATCGTGTTAGGTGTTCCAAACTAGTTTTTTCCAAGATTGTAGATACCCAAGACAAGCACAATTCGCTCGCACACCTTTGGAAGGATTCCTCCTGGTAGCAATCTCCCACGCAAGGGAATGGGTCACCAGGTTAAATACCAATAGATGTACTTGGTTGATGGCAAGTCTTTCTTCCACCAAGGCGACTATATTCAGCCCTTAGAGACTGTTTCAAGAGGTTGGACTTGCTTAAGAAACTCTATATGGATTTAGGCGGTTGGCAGCAGGTATCGGCCAGCATAGGGATGCTTCACATGAGAGGACTGACAGCACGCTCTTACATGTCGATACGCTAGCCGGATACTGGAGGAGCAATTCCTTCTAGGAGTATAAGTTTTCCGTTGATATTGGAACGGAAGGAATCTGTAATAAGCCGGCAGGAGGCATAACGCTGAATCAAGGCTTCTTGGCATGTGTTGATCTTTTCCTACAGGGCAAGATACTCTGCACATGAGTAGCACAGGCAAGTGCCATCGATCTTAGGATATGTGGGAGAGCACCCCATCTTATGCCGGTGAGTTGTTCAAGAGTCATTGTGTGAACATACTTACTCTTAGTCTTCTCGATGGGATCTTAGAAGAGAGAAAGAGTGCGGTCCAAGGTAACTCCTAAGTAGACAGGGGTTATCACACTGCTCCAGGGGTGTGCCAGACCAGGTAACTCTAAGCTGACGCTTGGCTTTCCGGTCGTAGATGGAAAGCAACAACACCTGTGTTTTTGATGGATTTGCACGTAAGGTGGTTTCCTCATAATAAGGAGAAAGTTCATCCAAAGCTTCGTCTCTCTTCGACAACGTGAATCGGCATCTTTGGCGATAATTCCAAGATCGCTATGCATATAAATAAAACGACAGGTTCCTGCACTGATAGGTTGGTCGTTGGTAAGATGATTGAACAGGGAGGTGCAAGCACACAACCTTGTGGTAGTCCATTCTTGAGCTACGCCAGCGGCTCTTCTTCGCGCCTAGCTGAACAAAGAACATCCTGTTTGCCATCAGATAGAAATCATATCGTCGACCTTTTTAATACTTACTTTTAGAGGTTTGAAATAGTGTTCCGTACTTACTGTGAATAGATTTTAAAATACGCATTTTGACAGCCTTTAAATATTTACGGGGTATGTTTTTAAAAAGGACATGTGGTCCAGTGGATACAACGACCGATTCATGACCCAAAGGTCCTGGGTTCGAGTTCCGCTGAGGCCAATGTTTTGTGCACTTGGGCAAGGCATTTTACCTCGCTTGCCTCTCTCCACCCAGGTGCAAAATGGGGAGCTGTTAGGAATAGTGTCTATTGAGCGCTGCCCAAAGATATGAGTATTCCTTGGGCACAGTGACGGATTTAAGGAAAAGGGCCCTGTCAGCAGCTTAAGGCGGGGCCCCTTTACGGGCCCCTTTAGCGTCAAGAAGCAACATAATATCGCACTTTAGTGCGACCCTGAGAGCAATATTTAGGGGGCCCTGTCAGCAGCTGCTGACACTGCTGACTCTTAAATCCGCCACTGCTTGGGCATTTGTAAGGCAGCTAACATATTCTAGTGGCAGCGGAATAAATGTAAAGCGCTTTGATCATTGTAAAAGTCCTAGATAAATGTCGAATTATTTTATTTGTGGTTATTTCGCGATCAGGGTCAGGGGGCCCGATCCCTCGCCACTCACCCATCGAACCGAGATTTTGCTATTATAGAAAGTTTGTATTTTTCTTTTTCAACCTGCAAAAAATGGCTGAACTTTTCCCATTGGATACTAAGCTGTACATGGTTGTTTTTCTTTTCCGAACATGATTAGTGCGTTAATCTATAAGTTGGCATACTGCCGTCCAGTTTAAAACTGCCTGCCACATCACCATTGTTTCTCATAGACCGACCTCCTTTTTTCCCTGTTGCTAACTTGTACTAAAAAAACTACATGTTTATGCACAAACTCAAATGTTTGTTTAAAATCAAATAAATATAGGCATATCTGCTTAGCAATAACTTAAAACTATTTTGGATCGTTGTGGCGCATTACAACTTATTTATAATTTTTTACAATTTGCACGTTTCTACTTATTTCGCGCATGTTGCTATTTTTTTCTTGGGGGGTTGGTGCGATGGGGTGGAAGACAAATCCTTGAACCGTGGTTATTTTCTCAATATCCCATCCGCTGCCACTGCATCTCAAAGTATTACGAATCATGCAACATCTGAGTAATCCGCCGGATGACAAAACGTTTGTATTACAACATTTTATCACAGCAATAAAGGAAACAATATGAATATTAATGCGTTATAATCATAATTAGTATTCAATAGACCCCCCCCCACCATGTGTCACATTTAAAATAGTCTATTACAACTATTTTTGGGACTATTACTTATGGATAACTTAAACAACCACATCTACAAGCCCCAATATTAATAGAAAAATCCATTCACCAGGCGTAAAGCAGACAAATCTCGAGTAATCAAAATTTGTGAAAAATAAGCACCTTATTTTGTAGAAATCATTTCGATATTTGTCCTCATTTCTTTTCTTCCGCCGTTAATTCTTTTTTTTTTAAATTTTAATTTTGCATTTTTTTCCACAAATAGCCTCCTAATCATCATTATTCTTATATGGCAAACTTCTTAATCGCTTATGATATACAATCCAACTCCGATTATCTGTTAGATGACATTCCCTAACCCCCTAATACCGTTTCTTTAACTACTTTTTCATTTAGCCTTTTTATACGCTTCACGTTCTAGCACACCACCACACCACCGGACAAGAAAAGATAATTTTACAACAGCACTTTTGGGGTGTCCAAGATATGTACATAACCGGATCTTAGTCAAAATTTGTATATCTTTTTGAGCCAGGTCCAACCTTATCTATGCGCTTTTTTGACCATTGGGTCCCAGCCTATTCATTACATCCTCACTAAAGTCTTTTGCCCCCCTTCCAAAATCCTGCTACTTCACTGCTTAAATGCTCCTTATAATTATTAGATGTTTTTTGTGTGGATTCCTCCTATCATAAAAAAACACTATCACAATCCTGCTAGCTGCCATCATTTGTGTGCCCACAACATGAGATATAACTTGTACTTGGATAAAGTTAAAACAACCTTGTGATGCTGCATATTATACAGATGCCATAGAAATATTAAAAAGTTAGAGTATGAAACTTATTTTTGATGCTAATTTAAGTTTAAAATTACAGCCCTTTCAATGTTTTCATTCTGAAAAAAACACTTAAATTGTACAAGTTTTTTTATTTTTAACAATTTCTGATATATCTTTTGTGTACTCAGGAAGATGACATGGGATTTGGTAACCCTACAAGATACTGGATGTTGAGAAGCCAAGTCTGGCAAAGCCGGGCAGCTGGGACAGCCTGTGTAGCAGAAGCATCGGATGAATATAAGAACAGAATGGTAAGGACTTGGAAAGAATCTCCCCTTGAAAGAACAGTTGAATCCTGAGGAGGGGTTTTCCACTCTTGTAATATGGTGTGAGGGGATAAGTTCCCATGGTCAGGCAATACGAGGCATCTTTTTTTCACTAACTATCCAGCAGGCACTAATTATAGGCATTTTGTGCATTTAATGCTGCTGGACCATTTTACCCTCTATAAGGCTATTTCCTTGCATCAGCACTTGATCCCGTGAAGGACCTAATGTCCACAGGCAAGCACTCAATGGCCATTTTTTCACTAAAATTCCAGAGGGCATTCCAGCAATCAAACAACCTGATTGTCTCTATAAAATGACTCTCTGACTATTAGGGTTAAGCTAAATATTTTAAACATGTTAATAAACTATGTTAATTTTATACCAAGGTTTACACATAACGTTACAGGTGCAACGAGAGATTCACATATCAGGTGCCCCTAAAAAATGAAAAGTACTGAGTTTTTGCCCTGATTGTAAAGCTTTCCCAACATAAGAATATCCCCATCTGAAAGGATAAGCTGACAAATGTTCCTTTGGTGACCAGAAAATGTGACAATTTTCTAATTTGTAATAGGAGCAAATCTGAAATTCAGCCTATGTTTTATGGTTTATATTAAAATATTGCAAATCAAAAATCACCCTTTTTCTCTCTCTCTTTTTTGTTGCTAAATACAAGGTAAGAAATCTATTGATTGTCTAATATATATGGGAAATACCTATTATGACAAAATATGTGGGTGCCTCAAAATATCTATTCCACCTTCCCCCAAGTGTCCTGGAATCAATTTAAACCACCTGAGGTCTACGAACCATTACAAGATGATGTCTGAGTAACCAATCAAAAGAGCCCACTTATGTTAATATCTCACGTATGTCTGTTATTTCTTACAATGTTTTGGTTGGCTAATTCACCATAAAACCCTGTAAATAACCAATTAATGGTCCATAGGGGCCAGGGAGTTGATGACATCAAGTGTAGGCGGCAGCTTTCGTCAATTTTTCCATGATCAAGTTGATGTCCTGAGAGTTTGTATTTCATCACCACGTGACAGAAGTGAACTAGTTGCAACTGCTTTCCCAGCTTAGCTGCAGCTATGTACTTTATTTCCCATTGGAATAAGGGACCTGTGGACAGACGGAGGACACAACACGACTTACAAAAGCTACATTGTGAGGGTTTTACTAAAAAATCTTTTAAAAACACACTTTTTTCTTAAAAAAAAAAACACTTTCATTTGCTATATAGTAACAAAGTACTATATAGTAACAAAATTTTTCTCTTTAAAATGTCTTAAAACAGTGTTTTTTAAAGATTTCTTCTGTTTTTTTTTTTTATCAAACTACCATTTTTTCCTACTCGATGGCGCTAGCAGGGCTATAAAGTTAATAAACTAGAAAAATACTCTTTTCTTTTTTATGATAAACCTCAAACTTGTACTAGATATACAGTTTAATGCCAGTATATAGGCCAAATAGGAACAATAGTATACTCTAGAAAAAAACCATACATCAAAACCAGGAATCGCACCACAAAGTCACAAAATAAACCCTACAATGGTCCACTTCTACTTGTACAATAACAAACCCCACAATGTCACTCTAGTAAGCACGCACCAAACACACACACACACACAACACACAACAATTTTTTTTACTCACCATTTGATCGTCTTCAATGTATCATTGACAGCATAACCTGTGTTGTGATAACTGTCATTCACATGTTTGCCATGGCACTGAATCTCATGCAGTACGCCAACAAAACATCATGGAACATGATCAAACGTGCGTCTTAATGTTACAAGAAAATATGTTGGTACGTTCCAATAAAAATGTTTACAAATTATTTATTTAGGATAAAGGTCTGGTTTTTGGAACCAGTATGCTCTTTGACAAATTGAACAAAGGTGATACCATTTTTTAAGTAGAAGAACAAGGAGAGGCGGTTCTTCTATCAAAAATAATGGCATCGACTTTTAGTTTGTTGTGATGTTACAATGTAAGTTGGCTAAACTTTGGGGTTGTGCGCCGAGAGGCTGCCACTAGAGGAAGTAAAATGAGGTTTTAGATATTCACGGAAACGAAAAAGGCTGAGGGCACCCATTGGATAAACGCTTTATTCCATTAAACATTTTATACATGACGGAATAAACGTGTAATCCAATGGGTACACTGAACCTGTTTCGTTTCGTTTAATATAATAAGCCGTAAAATGATTGTGACAATTTCCTGATGGCAGGCCTAATTAGTAAATGGCCAATAGCATTTGAGCATCCTGTTGGGCAGATATGAATATGTTATAATAGATATGATTAATGCAACATATTACAAGTACATGATTGTAGCAGAATGTGCGACACCAGCATATTTAAGGGGCTCACCAAGTTATAACTATATTTCTGTGGTTGAAGAAAGACCATCGTCAACATACCAATACTTTGTGTGGAAGAACTAGCATCCGGCCTCCTTCCACTAAAATAATGGCATTTGGTTGAGTTTCAATCATTGTAAGAGAGTACGGTCCCAAAATCATACATTTATCTCCAAGTGTAAAATGCAAATTTGCTGCGGACTTAAAATAACTATTGACATGGGTTTTATTATTATTTTTCGTTTAAATTACTTTAGAAATTGTGTTATTTTTTTGGGTCTTGTGCCTCTCACCCCAGTCAACATTTACATTAAGGCTCCCTCTCCTAATGCAATTGAACAATTGCAAAAACAGGCCGTAACAAGGATTTTTTTAGGGGGG
Organism: Ophioderma brevispina; assembly: GCA_023653785.1. Classification (NCBI taxonomy): domain Eukaryota; kingdom Metazoa; phylum Echinodermata; class Ophiuroidea; order Amphilepidida; family Ophiodermatidae; genus Ophioderma; species Ophioderma brevispina. The sequence continues at coordinate 37,943 of JAMKCH010000135.1, forward strand.
CGAGTTTGCAAAAATTTTACCAAATATTTTTATTTTTTTTATTTTTTTTCAAAAACCTTGATTTTTCCCTTTTGGCATTTCAGCTCTTTTTTAGGGGTTTTGGGGGGCATTTTAAAATTAGGGGAGGGGCGTTCGCATTACATAAAATCAAATCAACACCCAAAACTTGGCATGTGATGACCCATTAGAAAACACTTATCAGGGTCAATCATATCGGTAACTTTGTTTGAAAAGAGTTTTTGATTGCCAGAATGCTCAGACTTTCCCTTGATAGTACTATCGCATTCTGTTCATGAGGCTTTCACATAACACGAAAGATGATGCTCAATTCCGGGTTTTTCTCTCTATAGATTAAGGAGTTTGCAAAATCATGGCTACCAAGTCTCAGCTTCTATGGAATCATTGTGGGGATTGTTCTAGTAGTGAGATAAAAACATGAAGAAGAAAACTGCAATGCACAAACTATTACAAAGGACTTCTTGCACAGTTGAAAATTGAGGCTATACCACTGTGGGCATTTTCACTAGAGTTACAATTGCTCATCCACCAAGGACACGGTTCTGTGGGTTGTACTTGTACATGCATTGACTGAACTCACCTTGTGTGCTCTGGGAATCATAATATACCATACCCAAAAAACCAGGTGGTGTATTTTATAAATCCCTGATGAATGGAAGTTTACTGAACTGTGCCAGGAGTTGAGACAACGTAGCTCATAGGGTTTGATTAATCACTTCTATCTGGGGAGTTGGAATCCCATACAGGAGTTGAAATCATATTTTGGAGTTAAATCCCATACATATGTATACATCAATATACTTGTTCATCACTAAAGGCAAAAACATGTGGCTTTGTTATCCAGCATGAAAGTATTCCGTTTTACTCGTGTGTCTTTGCCACAAGCATGTGCCATACATGGGATTTTGCTTATAAGCATATAAGCATATTTTGTTTGAAGAATTAAAAAAAGGTTTTTCAAAAAAATTTGATTTATACGGTGCATTGGTAAGCGGCTAGTAAAACTATACCTGTGATAGTTAAGCTCGAAAATGTCTAGTTGTCGCAAATGAAGAATTTTGTAAGTAGAATATGTCGGAGATTTGATAATAATTCAAACAGCCTTCAAATATGAAATACGGGAAAAAGTGCCATGTATGTGTCTTACGCTCGCCATTAGTTGTTTTATTGGTCAGGCAAGTTACGTGGACAGACATAAAACTTAGCATGTTCCAGCTCTGCTGTAAGACAAATCTGGGATCCCAATTCTAATTACAAATAGCCATTTGATGATATAAATATGATTTTTGAGCATTCTCGTTCACAGCTACAGTTTCCTAATCCTAGACAATAACCAACCTAACTGTGCAAAAATATCAAATTTTGAAAATTGGGGCACTCTTAAAAAATTGATGTTTATGCTTAATTGACAAGCAACATACAGTCAAACATGTATATGATGGTCCCACTCAGAGGTATATGTATATGAGCCAATCAGAGATAGTGTAAGAAAAGTTGTAGGACCTCGGCAGAGATTACAAATATCAAATATGGTTTCAATTTTAAGAAAGCCACCCACACATAATATAGAAACAATAAAGGAGTAAAAATATGTAGTTTAACCATACTATATAGCAATCTCAGTTTTTGTGGGTCAGAAAAAAATATATATATTTTGCTAAATTTTTAAACAAAGATGACCCGCCAAGTTTTACTTTGGTGTAGACTGTTTTGTAGATAGTCCCATGTGTGCTATGAAGCATCCCCATCTCATAGTAGTCAAACGGTTACAGCAGTGTACTTATTCTGGGTTTCCGCACACTTCAAAATCCAAAGCATCAAAACATTTACAGTAGGTATGTCAATTGTCTTAAGACGAAATAAATAGCCAAGGATGCAAAAATCCACCTAGAATTCGACTTGAAAAAAACCCTGGGAATATATTTGAAAATTGAAATTAAAATTTTGTGGGAACCCTGTATTGAAGTTGCATATTGTTATTTTTGTGTGGTTTTCATTTTGCACTTTTTGAGCAACAAGTAAAGCACAAATATTAAATTCCCTAGGGTAACACATTCAGCTGTTTGCATCAAGAGCAAACTTAAAATGCTGTCAAAGTGTGCAATTATGTATAATCACAAAGTATCCATTTGAAAATAAAATTGAAAGTATTATTTATTAAGACCAAATAATATAAATAGTGACAATGTTTTGACAACTGATTTGGAATACTAGTAGTACTGTAAGAGTGGAAATTTTCGCGCTACATTAATTTTCGCGCTTTTAGCGCGAAATTAAAAACCCGCGAAAATGTTTATTTTGTGTGTAGGTCTATGTAGGATAGCTGAAAAGAGCGAATTTAAAAACAAGCAAAAATGTTAAAAATCGCTGAAACGCGAAAAATTACACGCGCGAAAATTATCACTTTTACAGTATTTGAATTTTATGAAATTCCTTTGCAGGCAACCATGATATCCTTTTTAAATTCTAGTTTTACACTGATCTTTTTGGAAATTAGTCATAGAGGGTGCTGTAACATACAAGTCGTGACCTTGGTAGGTCTATATGGCAAGATTTCCACCATGATTTTTTCTGCCGATAGCTCCTGCATATCCCTATTTATGTCAGTTGTCAAACTTTTGTCGCCACTGTGCAAAATTTGTTTTAAAAATAAAACTATTTGCAAGTAAAGGGATCAAACAGCTGTATAGTTAGTGAATAAAAGATAGAATTTGTTTTACCTATTTAATATCGTATCATATGGATGGGCAGACACATTTTTTGTTGTAGATACTACGAAAAAAATATTGCCCATCCAATATGACACTATTAGATAGGAAAAACAACAAAATCCTATCCTTTTTTTCACACTCTTATTTAGTTTTAATCATCAAAAATATTCACCTGTCAAAAATGAACCAACCTGTTCTAGCCTTGTGCACTAAAACGTGCATGTAAACACTTGCATGGCGATGTACTCTGTAATATATCATATCAGATAAGCAAAAACCAATGATTTTGCATGTTTACATACTAAACCCCACCTCTGAATAAGAATGTATAATATTGGATGACATACAGGGTGATGCAAAAATATATTGTACAAGGTATAACCAAATTACACGACTGGAGGATGACTGCAGTATTGTTATACCATGTGCAACATGTTCTTACATCACCAAGAAACAAAACAACCCATCCAGTATTATTTCTATCATGCAGGCAATATATGATCCAAGAGGAATAAGTTGGGCCTTTGTTATGTCTATGCTAGACTAGTTTTGCAATGGAGTTCCTTTTAACCTGTTAAATCTTAAAGTTGAGAAAAGTTCCAGCAGTTCAAGTGCAATAAGCATTTTTTTTTCATGAGACCAGTGATTACTACACAGATGTTATTCATTGATGCTACTATCTTGGAAGTAATTGTTGTAAAAATGTTCCCCCGACATGTTGGCTTAGTAGTTAGAGCGTTCTACTCACAGTTCAAATCCCGACCGGGTCATACCAAAGACTTTAAAAATGGTACCTACTGCCTTCTTGTCAGACCCTCGGCATTTAAAGAATGGAGTTGGGAAGTAAACATGCGGAGCTACCAGAATACTAACCCCCCTACTGTAGCTTTCACTGTTTGACAGACGTGTGGTCTAAGGTTATGGAAACGGAGATAGGCACCGCCCTATGCACCATTCGGCGCGGGAAGGACGTTACTGTTCCCCCAACCAATGTTGAATGAGATATCATCAGAAGTCTTGCCAATTCCCCCAACATTGATCGATGAGGGAAGTGGAAGGGTGGGGCTTTCAATTGGGTGATGACAGGCTGGGGGACTGTTTGTAGGCTCTTAATTCTGGCCCGGGTGAGCAATGTAGCAAGTTGTGGCGAGTGTTCCAACTAATTTTTTCAAGATTGTAGCCTGTTTGAGTATTGGCCCCTTGAACATATTTGTTAAATTATGTACATAAACAAAATAAATATGTATGAAAAATGTAAATATAATTGAAGGTAAGGGTGGGGTATTTATATTTTGATATATAATGTATTATAAGTAATTTGTAATATAAACAGATAGTATAATTAAGAACCAAATTGTCAGTCAGCATAATTTCTACCGAGTACTCGGTATTCCCTCTCCTTTTTTCGGGAGTTTCTGTAACCTGATCCATATGACACACTTATGAATTCGGAAACCTTAGCGGAATAAACCGTGAAGGGTTTCTGAATTCATAAATGTCAGATGGGTCAGGTTACAGAAACTCCCCCTTTTTTCCCCAGTACATTTATACTGAAGCTAAAACACAAGCTAATTGGAGGAGAATGCAAGTGTGCTCTGAACTGTTTAAAGGACAGCAGAAATAGCGAAAGTGGAAGTTCTACAACAGGTTATCATACTTGCCCATAATCTAGGGAGTTTCCGTAACCTGACCCATCTGACACACTTTTGAATTCGGAAACTTAACAGAATAAACCTGTGCTTTATTCTGTGAAGGGTTTCCGAATTCATAAGTGTGTCAGAAAATGTCAGAAAAAAGTGTGTCAGATGAGTCCGGTTACGGAAACTCCCTGTAATCTCTGCCAAAAACAATAGC